>JAFLJL010002125.1:12454-36225 GCA_018398815.1 Conus ventricosus
GATCAGGACTAACAATCCTATGGAGGTCTGCCACCACAGACAACAAAGATCGGGTGAGTTCAGCACAACCAGACATGCTGAAAGATCGTGAGACACTCGAAGACACAGCAAAAAGCTCACGTGCACGTCGAACTTCATGTTCGGGGATTAGGACACACACCGATACGACGATAACCAGAGTTCCTGACAGGAGAGACAATGCTAATGCAATTTGTGAGGCATGCGCCTGCGCCATGCATTTTAACCCTTTTTTTTTTTTTGTCTTTTTTTTTTTTTGTCTCTGAGTTGCCTTGAATTAAAACTCCCCGGAGAATGTTGTTTAAGACTTGAACAGGTATATGTGTACTTTTTAATTCTGAATGATTGTTTGTTCGATTGAAATGGCGTTTGAATACTCAACCCATCACACACACACACGCACATTCGCGCGCGCACACACACAAACACACATGCGTGCACACACACACACACGCCACACACACACACACACACCGCGCACACACACACACACACACACACACACACACACACACACACACACACCACACACACACACACGCACGCACCACGCACGCACGCATACACATATGCACGCACGCACACACAACACACACACACACACACACACACACACACACACACACACACACACACACACACACACACTCACTCACTCACTCACTCACTCACTCACGCACACACATACGCACACACGCACGCTCTCTCTCTCTCTCTCTCTCTCTCTCTCTCTCTCTCTCTCTCTCTCACACACACACACACACACACACACACACACACACACACACACACACACACACACACACAAAACACACAGATACATAGACAGACGAGAGACACATCAGAAATTGCAGGAGAAACGAAAAAACTGACATGCAGTACAACTGCACAGGTGAACTAAATGTAGGCCAAATGAAAATTGGTGACATGAAGGTAGGCGAAATGAATGTAGATGAAATGAACGTAGGCGAAAGAAAATTGGCGACATGAAAGTAGGCGAAATGATTGTAGACGAAATAAATGTAGACAAAACGAATGTAGGCGAAATGAATGTAGGTAAAACGAATGTAGGTGAAATGAATGTAGGTGAAAGGAATGTAGGTAAAAGGAATGTAGGCGAAATGAATGAAGGTTAAACGAATGTAGGCGAAATGAATGTAGGTAAAACGAATCTAGGTGAAATGAATGTAGGTGAAAGGAATGTAGGAAAAAGGAATGTAGGTAAAAGGAATGTAGGCGAAATGAATGAAGGTTAAATGAATGTAGATGAAATGAATGTACGTAAAACGAATGTAGGCGAAATGAATGTAGGTAAAACGAATCTAGGTGAAATGAATGTAGGTAAAAGGAATGTAGGCAAAATGAATGAAGGTAAAACGAATGTAGATGAAATGAATGTAGGTAAAACGAATGTAGGCGAAATGAATGTAGGTAAAACGAATGTAGGTGAAATGAATGTAAGGTAAAACGAATGTGGGCGAAATGAATGAAGGTAAAACGAATGTAGGTGAAATAATTGTGGGTGAAATGAATGAAGGCGAAATGAATGTAAGCGAAATGAATGTAGTCAAAATGAATGTAGGCGAAATGAATGTAGGCGAAATGAATATAGGTTAAATGAATGTAGGCGAAATGAATGTAAGCGAAATGAATGTAGTCAAAATGAATGCAAGCGAAATGAGTAGGTGAAATGAATGAGGCGAAAAAATGTAGGTGAAATGAATGTAGGCAAAATGAATGTAGGTGAAATGAATGTAGTCAAAATGAATGTAAGCGAAATGAATGTAGGCGAAAATGAATGTAGGCGAAACGAAGTATGTAAAGTGAAATGAATGTTAGGCGAAAAACAAATATTTGGCAAAAATTTGAATGTAGGCTAAATGAATGTAGGCAAAATGAATGTAGCAAAACGAAGTAGGCAAAATGAATGTAGTCAAAACGAATGTAGGCGAAATGAGTGCAGTCAAAACGAATGTAGGCGAAATGAGTGCAGTCAAAACGAATGTAGGCGAAATGAGTGCAGTCAAAACGAATGTAGGCGAAATGAGTGCAGTCAAAACGAATATGAATAATGAATGTAGGCGAAACGAAGAGCACCCAGCCTCTCCCCGCAGCTATCATCCGCCTGTACACTTGCCCGGTAAGACCATGCATCTCGCCGTGACTTCTGATGTAGATCGTTTCACAGGGCACAGTGAAGGGTAGGCAACGTCAACGGATGGCCTTTACATTGTCGCGCGCGGTGAGATGACGCAGCATTGAAGCCTTCCCTGATTGTGAAAGCATGAGTCGTGGCTGGCTTTCTTCTTCTTCTTCTTCTTTTTTAAATATCAAATTTAATTTCTCAACAACTGACAATGATTTCAGGCTTCAAGATGATGTACAGAAAAAAGAAAGAAATTGAAAGAAAAACTAGGAGTAGTCTCAACACAAACAGCTTATGCCCCATTTTGGAAAGAGCACTTACACACACACACACACACACACACACACACACACACACACACCACACACACACACACACACGCACGCACGCACGCATGCACACACTCTATCTCTCTCTCTCTCTCTCTCTCTCTCTCTCTCTCTCTCTCTCTCTCACGCATACAACACACACACGCACGCACGCAGTACGCACGCGCGCGCACACACACACACACACACACACACACACACACACACACACACACACACACACACACACACACGCACGCACGCACGCACGCACGCACGCACTTTAAAATACAGGGTCGAACTTTAATTAAGGACCACTTATACACAGTCTCACAAAACATAGAAAGAAAAACCGACAAACGACAGAAACTTTATAAATTTTTAATTTCATTATCAGTGAACAACATTTTGTCACTTTCATCGAAAAAATCATTCTTTCTGATTAGACAGGGGAGCCTGAATGAGACTACCCCCCAAAATGACATTCACAAAAAGAGTGTTTCTTTACAGTCTGATCAAAACCGAGTGTGCCCCCCTCGTGCTGTCACACAATCCACACGGCGCTGCCTCATGGTGTTGACTGTTCTTGTAATGAGTGCCTGGGGGAGGTTTGCCGGAACAGGGTGATTTTCTTGAACTCTCCTCCCAAGCTCGCCCCAGATGTTCTCGATAGGGTTCATGTCCGGGCTGTTTGCCGGCCATGGCATCCTCGTGATGCCAGCTTGCACCACAAAAGTGTTCACGGCTCGACAACGATGTGGGGTGGCATTATCGTCCATGAACACAGCCTGAGCCCAGCCTGAGCCCCAATCTGCTGGAGTGCTGGGACAACCAAAGGCCGTAAAATCTCCTGCAGGTAGCGTTGGCCGTTCAGGTTGCCATCCACATGGTACAGGGGAGTCTTGTGGTGACTGCTGATGCCCCCCCCCCCCTCCCCTACCATGACGGAGCCACCACCAAAAGCGACGACCTCCTGGATGACGTCATCTGCCAGCTGCTCCCTGGGACGCCGCCACACCCGAATGCGTCCATCTCGTGGCTTCAACTGGAACTTGGACTCATCGGTGAAAAGCACCATCCGCCACTGAGCCCGAGTCCATGTTCGATAAGCTGTGCACCAGGCCCAGCGACGTGCCCGGTGGGCCGCAGTCAGTTTTGGTTTCCGGACTGGGCGCCTTGCTCGAAGGTTGGCAGCATTGAGGCGCCGCCGTATGGTCATCTCACACACTGCTGTGTTAGTGGCAGCTTGGAGCCGACGCCTGCTGGTGTTGAAGGTGGTGGTCCTGGTCCAAAGAGCATGTCTGCGGATGAACCTGTCATCTCTTGCAGTGGTCTTCTTTGGCTGGCCTGGACGGGGTCTCTCTTTGACAGTTCCAGTGGCTTGAAAACGTTCTCTCAGTCGAATGATGACGGAGTGGGACACTTGTAGTCTTCTGGCCACTTCTCGAACGCCAACTCGATCCTGCAACCATGCAATCGCCCGGGTCCGGTCAAAATCAGACAGCTTGCGTCTTGGAGGCATTTTTGTGTTATGAAGAATTATGCACGTTGGGCTGCTTTTAGGGGCATTCCAGTCAGTAAAATGCTCTGCAATGCATTGGTTTTTGCACGTGCATTTGGAATTTCAGTGCAAAACCGTTTGAAGCAGTGTTCACTCTTGCTTAAAAAACAAGCAATTTTGACAACAATCTGCAACTTTCAACCCCCCCTCTGCATGCCGCACGTGACAATAAGACAGCTTTCACAAGCTTTGCGGAATACTCTGTTAACCCCTTAAACCTTTCCCAGTCGAATTCTTCGAAAAAATGCATTGCTTGTATTTTTGGCCAATTTAAAACGAAAGGGCCTTTTTTCGGGGTGGTCCTTAATTAAAGTTCGACCGTGTAGCAGATCGTGGCTTGCATTGTCTTCGACCTGCACTGTCAGGGCACACTGATGGTTATAATGGGTGTGCAGGTTGCAGGTTGGTGTTTGAGCTTCCTTGAATATCAATCCTAACCCACCTGATATCATCACACAGACGGATAACAAACTAGACGTCTGTTTAGAATCCACAACATCACACTTCCACTCTTCGTATTTCATAAATTTTCAGCCTCGTGGCCTTTTTCAAGTAAGCAGAAGAAAACAAAAACAAAAACAAAAACAAGATGCAAAGCATATAAACGTACTCCCAGTATATCTTTTTAAAAAAACACGTCACAATCAAACCTGCGTCATAATGTATTTGACGTCACATTCAAAAATCGTCATAATGTATTTCGTCATGAGATATTTCATGAAGAAGAAAAACCTGTTTGGGCCGTTATAGCCGTTAGTAACGGCTATTCTGGTAAAACAAAACATCGGGCATCATCCATGACCCATAATGAACATACCTACAAATTTTCAGAAAGATCGGGCCAGAAATTTCGTCTGGAGCGAGTGGAAGACATTTTGACCACTGACAGACAGACACACAGACAGCATTTCTTCGTTGCCATTGTAAAGTACTCCGCGTTCTATAAGAACTGGGAGTACAAAAACAATACAACTGCGTGATATCCGGGTTTGACAACTGGACGGATCAAAGGAATGACATTATAAATATACTGCACAAGGCGTGACATCGTAACGTGTGATGTCATCGGCAAGAAATAGAAGGGGGAAAAAAGAAGAAGAAAAAAAGGGGTCAACCCCCCTTTCTCTTTTTTTCCCCTTTTTTTTCTTTTTCTTGTTGATGACATCACACATTATGATGTCATGCTTTGTGCAGTATATTTATGATGTTATTCCTTTGATGTGTCCAGGTGTCAAAGACTTTTACAGAAGACGCCATCAAAACCTTGTTCAGAGATGTCCCACCTGCTGTGATCCTTGAATTTCTGAAGGAGATTAACATTCTTCATCTGATCTGAGATTTTACGGAAGAAAGATTTTTAATGCAGTTTCCGGTATGTTTTTAGAAGGTGTATCTTAAAGGGCTTAGTGTCAGAATCTTCAACTGGATGAAGGTAGACAGCTAAGAAAGAGAAAGAAAGAAAGAAAGAAAGAAAGAAAGAAAGAAAAGGCTGTGTGAAGATCTTTTTTCTTTTCTTTCTTTCTGTCTCTTTTTACCCAGTGACTTGTGAGTTGACTTCAACGTGGTGACAGCCTCGAATGGCCCTTTGTGGTCGGCTGGGCTGTAAGCAGCATTACCTTATCCTTACCTGATATCACTTGAGGTTTGTTTTGTTGCTGTGGTCGTTTCCAAAGGTTTCCAGCCTGTTTCCTAACGTAGTGTGGACAGGAGCATTGACGACACCATCTCTGTGGTCCCATACTTAGATATCTGAAGGGTCATCTAGTCTAATGTATTTTTGTTTGTCTTTTGTTTGTCTGGATTCTGATGTTCATGTTCACAGTTTTCATCTTCGTTTTCATTGCAGTTTTGTGTCAAAAGATGACTGGAAAAAGTAAACTGATTGGAGTGTGTGTGTGTGTGTGTGTGGTGTGTGTGTGTGTGGTGTGTGTGTGTGTGTTTGAGTGAAGGAGTGTGTGTGTGTGTGTGTGTGTGTGTGTGTGTGTGTGTGTGTGTGTGTGGTGTGTGTGTGTTTGAGTGAAGGAGTGTGTGTGTGTGTGTGTGTGTGTGTGTGTGTGTGTGTGTGTGTGTGTGTGTGTGTGTTTGAGTGAAGGAGTGTGTGTGTGTGTGTGTGTGTGTGTGTGTGTGTGTGGTGTGTGTGTGTGTGTGTGTATGTGTGTGTGTGTGTGTGTGGTGTGTGTGTGTGTGTTTGAGTGAAGGAGTGTGTGTGTGGTGTGTGTGTGTGTGTGTTGTGTGTGTGTGTGTGTGTGTGTGTGTCTGTGTCTGTGTCTGTCTGTGTCTGTCTGTTTGGATGTCTGTGTGATGGGGGGGGTGGGGGTGGGGGCGCGGGGGGGGGGGGGGTGAATCAAAGAAAAAAATGGCTTTGATACTGATAATTCACGAAATGTCCGATCCATGAATCAAATGAATTCATGTTGTTTATTGCCCAGCCGATCTATAGGGGCCTATCAGGGGAGATAATTCGTCAGTAAACTTTGTCTGCAGTTGTTTAAAAAAAAACACCCAGGGATGGAGGGGGGGGGGGGGGGGGTTCCACAATTTTTTAAAAACCAGTTTTTTCTAAAACCAGCTAAAAAAAAAAAAATTTCTTTGAAATATTACAGCAGGTTAAGATATCCAATTTTTCAGGAAACCGGTGGGACATCTCCGAACGAAGTTTTGAAGGAATCTACTGTGTGCAACATGTGAAGTCCCAACACTGTGTTTTACAATGAATGGCATCATCACGGCGATTCTTTAACTTTTTTTTTTTAAAGACCGACCAGTAGAGAAAAGGGGGGTGGCGTTGTGTGTGTGTGTGTGTGTGTGTGTGTGTTTTGGTGTTGTGTGGGGTGTGTGTGTGTTGTGTGTGTGTGTGTGTGTGTTGTGTGTGTGTGTGCAATCGGTACAAAACTGTTTCTTCTTTACAAACTCTTTTATGGAAAAAAGAAACGGATTTTTTTAAAATCCTGTGTTACTTGCCGGTGTGTGGGAGTGGGGGTGGGAGGGGACATCAAAGGGGCATGGCAGGGTGGGAGGTGGGAGAATAGGGGGGGTTCGTGGGTACTGCGAATATTTTTTTTTATTTATGTCTGCGCATGTGAACCATGCATGTGTGTGCTTTTTTCATGGATGTGGAGCGTAGTTAAGTGTCTGTATGTGTGTGCGTGGAATGAGCGTTGTAATATATATGCATATTTTATGTATAAGAGTGTGGTGTGTGTGGGGTGTTGGGGTGTGTGTGTGTGTGCGCGCGCGCGCGTGCGTGCGTACGTTGAGTGCGTGCGTGCGGGTTTGTGACAGGCTCGTACGTGCGTGCAGTCTCCAGACAGACAGCCCTTGTGTGAGCCAGGGGATGGACAGAATAGCCGTATTGTAGGAGTTACTTCCCGTCGACAGCCCAGGCCACTCTGTCCGACAGGGCCTCGTGATTAACTCCCTTTCTTGATGTGGCCTACAGAACAGGCACAGCTCTGTCAGGGGAGACAATGCTGCCAGTTTGCGCGGGGGGGACAAAAGACAGTGAGAACCTGGCCGGTTCCCGTCTACTTGTCACTTGACGCCACGTTCAGGAGAAGGTGGAGGTGGGGTGGGGATGTAAAGATGGTGAAGCATGTGCTTGCTCCAGTGAGTGACAGGCGGAGGGGAGGGACGAAAGGAGGCGGTTTACTCGCTCTCAAGTCAGAACCTGCTCGCCCAGCACACGTGATTTTGTTTTTTTTTTTTCATTTGTTGGTGGAATTCCGGCTCTATTTCTTCACCTCACCCTCACCCCCACACCCAGCACCATCAGATTTATCTTTGAGATGCAACAAATGATGCCTATTTCAACCGTTCGGATCAGTCTGAGAGGGTGTTAAAACTTTCGACGGTCGCCTGTTGATTTTGACACCCCCCCCCCCCCCCCTACCCTCACCCGTTTTTTTTTTTTTTTTTTTTTTTTTTTCAGCGAGAGTTCTTCATCGTCTTGGTTCGTGTTCGTGGAAGAAAGCAACACGTCGTCACAACATTTAGCACTCACAGCAGATTATTTACCGTGCTGTAGAACTCATACTCACTACTGCCACACTGCATGGATCAACAGACTGCATTTTGATTAGTGTATTTTGCCAGACTGACTGGTGAAATAACTGCATTTCGTTCGCTGAATTCCTTTCTAGGCTGGTTTCCTGTGCACATCACGTGGATCATGACGTCAGAGTGGGTTGCTGAATATTTTACAGCGTGTAAGGACGTTATGGTGTCGTGTCTCGAATGAAGAGCTGTTGTATGTACTTCAAAAAATTTTATACGTAAAAAAAAACTGTGTACATATTCAAACTTTGGGTTTGTGTGGGGATGTTTCCTTGTTTGTTCTGTGTGCTCTGTGCTGTCATGTCTGCTAGGCGATTCGGTGTCGTGAGTAGCATTCCTTTGGAGTTTGTTTTCTTGTGGGAGGAAGAGTTTACCCCACCTGTTTGTTGTTTATTGTTTGCTGTTCCGTGCCTCATTTCATATTTACTTTTGTCAGAAAGTTGGAGCCACATTAAGAATCTCTCTCTCTCTCTCTCTCTCCTCTCTCCTTCTCTCTCTCTCTCTCTCTCTCTCTCTCTTCAGTATCTGTCTTAGTAAGCCTTGAAGTCTTAAGATCTCTCTCTCCCCCCCCCCCTTCCCCACTCCACCCCCCAATTTCCCCGTCCCCCTCTCCTCCGCAAGCCGGCGAGAGATTCTTTCCCTTCCAACGCAGTCAACATGTAAATAGACAGCGCTGACCTCTTCCATCTTGCGAAGTTCACGCTCCTGTGGGCCCATGGGGACAGGTGTTCATCTATCATT
This sequence comes from Conus ventricosus, assembly GCA_018398815.1. Taxonomy (NCBI): domain Eukaryota; kingdom Metazoa; phylum Mollusca; class Gastropoda; order Neogastropoda; family Conidae; genus Conus; species Conus ventricosus. The sequence goes on from JAFLJL010002125.1 coordinate 21,282, forward strand.
GCCAAGCATACGCGCAGCTCAGCGTACCTCCAGGCTTGACGTCTACATCTCCGGTTGGTAATACCAATCATTCCTGAAGCGTACTGGCACTCTGCACTAACACCATTACCAACTGAACAACAATGCGTTGAAGCCAACGGCGAGAATGTGGAAGCTTGAGGTTTGACAACCAGCAGGGAAGGGGATATCTTTCTTGTGGTTTTGCTGTCACAGCGACAACACGAGCGTCCGATTGGCTCAGTGGTAAAGCGCTGAGGTCAAGAGTCGGACGTGGCTGGTTCCCAATCCTACCGGCGACCGATGTAATAACATTGTTCACGGCCAATTATTCACGGCCAACATGTGTCTGAACCATTGACATACATACAAACAAAAAGACAGGCAGACAGACAGGTATTGTATCTATAAATCTACCTATCTGTCTGTCTGTCTGTATCTGTCTGTCAGTTACTCTGTCTCTATCTCCGTCTCCGTCTCTCTCTCTCTCTCTCTCTCTCTCTCTCTCTCTCTCTCTCTCTCTCTCTCTGTAAGCTTATATGCGTACGCATGTGTGCGAGTGCGTGTGTGTTCGTGCGCACGCGCGCATGTGTGTGTGTGTGTGTGTGTGTGTGTGTGTGTGTGTGTGTGTGTGTGTGTGTGTGTGTGTGTGTTTTCACGCGCGTACGTGCGTGTGTGCCTGTGTTTGAGAAAGAGAGAGAGAGAGAGAGAGAGAGAGAGAGAGAGAGAGAGAGAGAGAGAGAGAGAGAGAGAGAACGCACCCATTCTAGTGAACATGAACCTGTGAACCCGAGCAAACGTTTGCCTGTGAAGGAGGGTGGACCCTAGTAGCGCACGTGCACATGTCCGCTCCATCGCCTTTAGGAAGTTCTGTGTCAATAACTTTAACGTTTCTCCTTGTCTGTCACCCAACTCAACTCTGCCTTTCTTTTGAGAGAAAAAAAGTCTGTCTTTCTTGACCATTCTCCTATCATTGTTCTGATTTTTTATCTTATTTTTCTTTTTCTTTTTCCTTTTTTTTTGGTCATCAGACTATCGAAAAAAAAATGACATCCTAAAAAGGCAACAAAACCAGTCTATGGCGTGATGGCTAAACTAGTGACGTCTTATGACACCCAGAACGAGGCTGCGCTGAGAACGTCAGCTTTTTTTTCCCCTGTCGTAATCGGGTAATGAGGTAGTGAAGAAAAAAAAAAACACCGAAGGTGCGGGTGGGACCCAGAGAAGTATTGTCCTCAACTGCTGAACAAACCAACTGGAGCAATCCTGCACTCACCCTTTGAAAACCCGCGCTGTGTTCACACAGGATGCAGGCGCGAACAAGGCGTTCCATTAAGACGTCAAGGGACATAATAGCTCCCTGGCAGATGCCATTGTGTAATGGCCACTAGATGTAAAACGACAGAACCTCCGCGGGAACGTACACACTGTCTTGAGTGGACATTTACTGTTCATGCTGCTGTGCCTGTTTGCCCGTGAGGCTTTTTAAAAAGTATTTTTGTGGCATTTACATGTTTTTTCATAACTTGCCTACGGCTGAAAAGTCGGGGAGGGGAGGGGGGAGGGGGCGGGTGTGTGTGTGTGTGGGGGGGGGCTGACATTCTCGGCGCAACCTCGTTTTGGGTGCCGTAAGACGTCACTAATTTAGCCAACAATGTCATAGACTATTTTTTTTTATAGTTTGCGTCTTTTTTAGGGTGTCCTTTTTTTTTCTTTTTTTTTTTTTTTTTTAAAGATCTGACTCATCTGTACTGTAACCTTTTTTCTTCACGTGTGAGTTTGACAGCTGTGGGAAAGCTTTGTGCTGTCAGCTGGACTACTGACAATGATTAAAACCTGAAATATGTCAGCGTGTAACATCGCAACCGGTCGTCGAACTCTCCTGCCTGACTGCTGCAGCGTGGACAACGCCGTTTGGAACTGTCACTGGCATCTACCAGGGAGCAATTATGTCCCTTCATGTCTTAGTGGAATGCCCTGGGCGTGCCTGCACCCTATGTGAACACAGCGCGGGCTTCCGAGGGTGGGGGTGCAGGATTGCTCCAGTCGGTTTGTTCTGTAGTTGAGGACGGTACTTTTCTCTGGGTCCTATCCGTACCTTCGGGTGTATCCTTTTCTTCTTTTTCAGGTTCCGAAGTCTCAGGTCATCATGAAATCTGTGGAAGTACACTGGGGATAGACTGGATTGCCGCAGCTTTTTGTCTGCAGTCATGAGCGACGGTTTAGAGGTGTGTCACAGGTCACTCCTTCATGTGGGACCATCCAGGGCCTTTTTTTTGGGGGGGGGGGGGGGGGGGGGGGGGGGGGGAGGGGGGGAAGAGGCGCTGCTTATCTAGACAGACTACAGGACAAAACACGATGCATTTCGACGTCTTAGGTTGCAAGGACAAAACACGATGGATTTCGACCACTTTGGTTACAGGACAAAGCACAATGGATTTCGACCACTTATGTTACAGGACAAAACACAATGCATTTCGACTCTTATGGTGTTGGACAGGGGATTATGGCAGAACACAGGCTGCCTTGATTCTGACAGCTTGATGGGGGTCAAGATTATGGCCAAAGTTAGGAGTTAGGGTTAGGGTTAGGACCAAAGTTAGGAAGCCAAAGTTACAGGGCGACCCGTTGTGCTATATGCAGGCTAGGGGTGGAATAAACGTCGTATTGTATAATGAATGCGCACGCCTCTGTCTGTCTGTCTGTCTGTGTCTGTCTGTCTGTCTGTCTGTCTGTCTCTCTCTCTCTTTCTCTTCTCTCTCTCTCTCTCTCTCTCTCTCTCTCTCTCTCTCTCTCTCTCTCTCTCTCTCCGTGTGTGTGTGTGAGTGTGTATGTGTGTGCGCGTGCACATGTGTATGTGTGTGTGTGTGTGTGTGTGTGTGTGTGTGTGTGTGTGAGTTTGTGTGTGAGCGTGTGTGTGTGAGTGCGCGCGCGCGTGTGTGTGTATGTGTGTGTGTGTGTGTGTGTGTGTGTGTGTGTGTGTGTGTGTGTGTGTGTGTGTGTGTGTGATTTCCTGTCCAGTTAGACACCTGTCGTGTGCAACTGTCGAGTTAAATCTCTTCAACGCATGTTTTCATTATAATATCAAATGTGGTTAGAATACGAAAATATAATGATCGCAAAACTCTCTCTCTCTCTCTCTCTCTCTCTCTCTCTCTCTCTCTCTCTCTTCTCTCTCTCTAAGAATGAATGTGTAGTGATTGCTTGCAGGAAAGGAAGAGGGAAATGTTATTGTTCTTTTACCCCCTCCCTCCTTGTCAAAAGGCCTCTTTGGTAATGACAATAAAATATCAAAGTGTCAGAGTCTCTCTCTCTCTCTCTCTCTCTCTCTCTCTCTCTCTCTCTCTCTCCTTTTGATTTTTGCTTTTCTTCCAGTATGAACGTTAAACCAGGAAATGTAACAATCGAGACAGGTGCATGCGCACTGACCCCATGGTGTGATGTGTATGTATTAGGTCAAATGCCACAGTTAGGGATAGGCACCAAGGATATATATAATCCACATTTTATGTCAGCATTTTGTGTGAATCAAGAACTTTGGTTTTAAAATAAAATCGATATTAAATCAAACATCAGATCTTAAGGGGAAAACACATCAGCAATTTTTTTTTACTTACTTTCGAGAATTTGTGCCTATGAGTCACTCACAGTTTACATGACCGTGAACGACCCTCTACCTTAAGTCAGCTTCCAGGCCTTTGAACTCACCCGTGACTCTCTCCTTGTGCTATCTAGGCTCGCCCAGTTAGCCCCACTCCACTGCCTAGAATCAGTTTGATGCACATATGAACAACAATCTGGATAATCATCTTTCATACACAATGGAGAGGGTCTGAACGCAGTCCAGCTGTCAAAAGTTGATGTCCTGTCAAACTTCAGATGTTTCGCTTGACTTGAATATCCCCCGTGGGTGTTATGTTAACAGTGGATTGGCTATGCACAATCAAGATCCCGAAATCTTTATCAGCGTTCCATGGATAGTGGAAACACAACGCATTGCATTCAGAAGATAAACTGCAGAGAAGACAGAGACATGAAGCATACCTCATCACGCACTGAAAAGCCATGCAGCGACAGCGAAAGGTAGTTGGCGTTGAGGGGAGCAAGAGGATGGGAGAAGAGCAGCGTGGAACCTGAACTGACGAACGTTTTGACGGGGGAAAAAATCACTGCAGTCTTCACACAAGATATTTTTCATTGGGAGGGTGGGAGCTGTGATGAGACTCTTGCTTATCAATTGTTTGTTTCTTTCTTTCTTTCTTTCTTCTTCTTTTTTATTTTTATTTTTTTTTTATAAAACCATGAGGAGGATGGCTTTCATCTTCCGGTTTGTTTGTTTTTGTTGTTGCTTTTTTCCCCATAAAAGCGGAGACACGATAGCTCTCATCTTCCAAACGGGGATTAAGGGCCACGAGCAGCTTTTCGTGTTCCAAATTTTAATATAAGCAGGGGGGGGGGGGGGGGGGGGGGGGGGGGGGAGGGGGAAGGGCAGCGGTTCAATAGCATGCCGTCCATGTTGCTTTAATCCAAAGAAGTCAACTGGCACAACACAATGCCGCCTCAGCCAGCTTATCATCCCTTTTACATTATTGTCATAGGTTACGTGGTTATATGTAATTACCGATATTTTACTTAAATATCGGCTACCGGAACTACATACCAACCTAACTATTCTTCGACCGTATGTTGGTGCTCCATTTGTTCAGATGGGCCACAGATATTTTCCATGTGTCTGTTTTTGTTGGGCATTAGTGGTGATCGAACTCACAGCATTTGGCTGCCATTGGGTTCTCTATCACTAAACTCTCCAGGCACACCATCATGAGGAAATCTGAGGAGTTTCAAGGGTTAAGCTGAATACACTGCCTGTTGTGGGTTCTCTTATCTCCTCCGACTCTGTTGTTCCTCTCTGTTCTGCATTCCCGGTCGATGTGATCATCATGGTGACATGGTTCTCTTCCACACTGAAAAGTGACAGAAAAATTCTGTGAATTACACTATAAATCGAGGTTCCGTGTACGAACACGCGCGTAACACCTTGCGAACACGTAAAACTCCATTACCGATTTTCAGAAGAAAACGCCAGTTTAGCCTTTGGTAGAGATGGCACGTATTCATACAGCATCCTCCATAATAAAAAAAAATTAACTGAATGACAAAGAGAAAACGAAAAGCATAGCGCCAGCAGGCGTTCCTTCAGTCAGCTCAAGCAGATAGGGCAGCACGCTGTGTACAACATAAGCGTGGATTGCAACAGCGCTTAGAACTTCGTCTCTAACCGAGGATAAGCGCTATATAAGTATGATTATAATAATATCAATGATGATGATGATAATGATACAATGATAATGGTAATAATAGTAATAATGATAATAATGAAAATAATAATGCTGCTGCTGCTGCTGCTACTATACTACTACTACTACTACTACTACTTCTGATGCTACTACAGATGATGATGATGATGATGACGACGACGACGCGACGACGAGATATGATGATGATGATTGATGATGATGATGAGGGAAAGTCTTCTTCACAGAAAAACTATGTTTCATTTTCTCTCTTCTTTTGACAATGTGGACTCATTCTGTCGGCATCACTGTGTTTTGTAGCCAACTGCTGAAGCGAAATCTTTTAGACACGTGTTTTGATGTCGGCTAAAGTCCAGTGGTGTAGATAGATGTCTTACTGAAAGACCGAGTACAAAATAATCTGACATTGAAATGCCTTTCTGGCAATCTTAGTTTATTTAATGTTAGACTGAGTACAAAATATTCTGATATGAAAATGCCTTTCGGCCATCTTAGTGCTTCAATGTTAGACTGAGTACAAAATATTCTGATATGAAAATGCCTTTTGGTCATCCCGGTGCAAGAGATTGAAGTTTTCTCTGAAGATTTGGGGGAATTCGTCAGTGCTTGCCGTCATGGATTTAATCATGCAAAAAAAAAAAAAAAAAAAAAAAAATCAAGCATCTTTTACAAGGAACACTTGAAGACAAAATTTTCTTGCCACTACATCAAAATCAGTCAATATCTTATAAGTTTTACTATGAAAACTAGTCGTGTGTATTGCCGTTTATTTCATCCAAAACGTAAATAAATTTATACTGATATCTTTTCGTTTCTTCGTATAAAAAGTAATAGGGGTTTTCGTTTCTGAGCCTGAGGTCTATTAAAAGAAAACAAGCACATAGTTTATACGGAAAAGATGCATTAAGTCCCCATTGCTCTGCACCCTATTCAACAATAGGCTCTGTGTGTGTGTGTTGTGTGGTGTGTGTGTGTGCGTGCGTGCGTGCGTGCGTGCGTGCGTGCGTGCGGCTGCGTGCGTGCGTGCGTGCGTGCGTGCGTGCCTCTGTGTGTGCGCGCGCGCTCGTGTGTGTGTGTATGTGTGTGTATGTGTGTGTGTGTGATATCTTCCACACACTTCAGTGACATTATCCCCTCGCCGCTCATTCTGACTCCTCGTCCACAGCCACACCCTGGCTTGCCCCATTGAAGCCCCAGCACTGGAATCTGCTAGGAGCAGTTTGATGCTTGATCTCTCATAAAAGAAAATTTTAAAAAATTTCCAATGGACGTGAAGAGTATATACGTCAGTTTCATTTTTCATACACTTTGTGTAGACAATGCACAAAACAGTGCAGTGCACCGCTGGTTAGGTCATAACATGCGCACAACGCTCAGTCCTGTGAACGAGTTAATTCTTATGTCATTACATTTTTTGTTTCCTTCTTTTCTTTCTGCGTACGCAGGCTGATACTCTGCGGACACTCCCTGTATGCCATGCAGTGGTTTTGTGTGTATGACCCTTTTTTATCCGCCATTAAGGCAGCCATACCCATCTTTGGGGAGGTGCATGCTATGTGTCACGTGTCATCCATACCAACGGCCAAACTGGCTTCTTCCGAAAGTGGTGATGGGATTTTACGTGTGTGCAAGATGTTATGCGTGCGTTCACATCAGGAACTCGGTTTTTAGTCTCATTCGAAGGACATATGGGGAATGGAGTCAGAACCAATGTTAACTCCGAGGGAAAATTCCCCTATACAGGAAATTCGAACCGCAACCCCCGGATCACGACCCGGCTCTACAACTGAGCTATCCGGCCCCTACATTTTTTTTTCAGTTCCGAAGGAAATCAGTACAAAACTGTCTAGTGGACGAGTTAATTCTTCAATAATTACATTTTGTGTTTCAGTTTAACAGGAAATCAGTACAAAACTGTCTCGTGGACGAGTTAATTTCGATGTCATTACATTTTTTTTTCAGTTCTTAAGGAAATCAGAACAAAATGTTCCTGTGCACGAGTTATTCTTATGTCATTACATGGGGTTTTTTTCAGTTCTAAAGGAAATCAGTACAAAACTGTCCCGTGGACAGTTAATTCTTATGTCATTAATGGTGTGTTTTTTTTCAGTTCTAAAGGAAATCAGTAACAAACTGTCCGTGGACGAGTTAATTCTTATGTCATTACATGGGTTTCTTCAGTTCTAACACGCAGGCCATATGCAGTCCCATCGTCTCCGTTCAATTTGGACACGATGGAATCTCCCAATAAAAGAACACGGGAGTGTCGTCGAATTTTCCAGACGTAAGTTTAACCTTGGTTTGGATTTGACGTCTACCTCTTTTTCGTCATGTTCTTTGATGACATCACTTTTTTCTCTGTTCTGAATTTTTGTTTTGCCCCTGTTTTTATTCCGGGCCAAATCCAAGGCTGAAGCCTTCGAAGCCCTGGTCAGCGACTCGCGGGAGACGATTTCAACGCGTCCGCGTAAGTACCTCTGGAGGGAGGGGTGCTGGTTGTTACCGTTGTCAACACGGAGTTTCGAAACCGTCTCTCTCAAGTTCCTATCATGTCACTCTGGCATCTGACAGTTTCTTCTAATGTACTCAATCTTTTTGCAGAGTGTTTCGATGGTTGTTTTTAAGTTTTTGAGTGTACTCACGTTTGTGTTGTCCATCAGAGCACACTGATCATCTATTTTGCATTGCCATCCTCTTCTTGATCGTTTTTCGCCCTTGACACGCTCGCTTCAGCACTCTTTATGAACATTTTCTTGTCCACTCTTTTGTTGACCTGAATTTGTTACTTCTTTGGTTGTAGTGGCGTTCACCTTGCTTCCCATGCAGCGAGATCTTGTATCCTAGTCATATTCACTATTCTTCCAAAATATAACTGGAGACAAATCTGTGACTTCTAACGCTATCCGCCATTTTGTGCGTGTTTTGAAAAGAAAAGCTTTTACTCTGGACGAATGCAGCTCTGTGATTCAAGAGGTGGATGATCCAGATCCTGATTGTGTTGTGTTACACGTTGGGCTGAATGATCTGAAAGGGAAAGATCCCACTGTGTGTAGCACAGAAATAAAATAAATGTGTGGGGACGTAAAGAACAAATTCCCCAAATCCAGGGTGGTTAATAAGTCAGGTTGCCCCTGTGAGGAACAACACGTTAGACAACAAGAGGGAACTTTTCAACGCCATGACGAAGTCAAAACTGGCTGGTGAGAAAGATATCAGCTACGTTGTCTACAACCATTTCAAGCCTCTAACAAATCAATTTTGGCCCCTGACTGTATCCACCCCAACTGCAAAAGGAGCCAGCGTTATTGCAAGGACTCTGGGTCGTCATCTCAATGCATTGTTTTGGGAAAAAACCAAAGAGAAGACGAGGTCACCCCCTTCATCACCATGCTGGTTTCTACCTTCCACACTTCATACCTCCATGGCTGTTCTAGACTGCAACGACCTCAGCGATGTCCTTCTTCCTGCAGGACATCTGAAAGCACAACTACTTGGGCTTCTACAACATCAACGGGCCTTATTTTTGTATCCGTCATGGTGCTACCTGTTCAATTTGCTTTCTCTCAAAAGTCATAACAATTGTTTTGAAACGCATTGATTTTTGAATAGTGTTGAATGAACTTAGCTAACAATTCTTTGAACATTTTTACAATGGAACTGCAGATCAATTGTGAAAAACTTACTTCAATTAGAAAATCACATCTCTTCTAATAACTATTGCATTCTGGCCTTACAATCCTTAAATGCTGAACCTTTTAAGTTGCCTAAATTTCGTGGTTTTTATTATCCACCTTTAATATGACTGCAGTGTGTCAACTAAACGGGTTCAAACTGCAATTTATGTCAGATCAGACTTGAATTACAGTCCTCTAAAGTTATTATTCAACCATTCAAACTAGTGTCATTGAAAACTTTTTTGCTACTTCCATATCGTTAAGGTGAACAAAGATTCAGTGTAAACATACTTTCTGTTTACTATCCAAATGGGCCAAATGCTGACAATACAGATTGGATAAAACATCTTCCTAATATGAATAAGAAATGGATAATTTTGGGTGATTTCAATGCGCATTCTCCATTTTGGGAACCTGATTGCTCTGGTATAACTTGCAATCGATTTGTAGAAATATTGTTGATTCCAATTTAGTATTAATGAATGACGGCAGTATAAACAAGAGTGCCTGATATATCAACGCATAGACCGACCTCCATCGATCTCACATTAATTTCTCCTGATTTGGCCATCAATGCTACTTGGACAACAGAAGATGATTCGTTAGGGAGTGATCATTTTCCTATTGTTGTGAAAATACACGAGCAAATAGTTGACGAAGAAGCAGAAGTTGAAGATAAAATACCAAAGTTTTTATATAATAATGCAGATTGGAATTTATATGAGTCAACCCTTCTATCTATAGATCGCAGCATTATTGAACACGAAGTATTGAAGTTCTTTTATAACAACTTTAGAAAAGCTATTATATCTGCAGCTGAGAAAGCAATGCCAAAGTGCAATCTTCTATAGATAAAAAATATAGAGGAAATAGTTGGTGAATGAAGAATGTGCAGAAGCCGTATCTAATAAAAAGAAAACGTACAAAACGTGGCTCAAAGATAGAACTGATGAAAACTTTATCGAAATGAAACGTGCAAAAAGCCACAGTAAAGGGTTGTCGCAAAAGCAAAACGTCTCTATTTCAATCATTTTTGTCATTCAGAAAATATCTTCATCTAAGGACATGCACAGAGTATGGAAAAGGTAAAGGAATTAAAAAACACAGTATTATCTACCTTCATATCCTATTAAATTAGAAAATAACACTATTCCAACATCATCAGAGAAAGCTGAAGCATTTGTACAAGCTTTTTCAAAAAATAACTCATCAACTAGACTACATACAGATACTAAAAAAATGCAGAGAACTAGAGGAGAAAAAGGATACTTATTATGATCCCACACCAGATCCAAACCATTACTTAAAATGCATCTATAACATTTGAAGAATTTAAAGAAGCACTAATGTCATTCTCCTCGAATAAGACAGCTGTTGGATTAGATGGAATTTCATATCAGTTGCTATGCCACTTACCTTTGTGCTGGAAGCAATTACTTCACTCTTTTACCAAAAATGTTGGTTAAATGGAACTCTTCCTACTTTCTGGAAGAAGATAGTTGTAATACCGGTTCCAAAACAAGGTAAACCTAGGTCTGCAATTGATAGTTACCGACCTATAGCATTAACATCTCAAGTTGGAAAAATATTAGAAAAGATAGTTGAAAAACGCGTTTTACATTATTGCGAAAAGAATAACTAATTCCCAACAATCAGCAGGTTTCAGAAAGGGTAGAACGTACAATCGATCACCTTGTAAAACTTGCAAGTCATGTTAAAAAAACAATTTGCTCGTAGAAAAAGTACACTTGCTACTTTCTTTGACATCAGAAAAGCATATGATAGTGTGTGGCATTCTCGTTTACTTTATAAGTTGAAAAATATTGGGATTAATGGTGCAATGTATCAATTCATAAAATCTTTCTTATCTGAGAGATCAGTTTGTACTAGGGTTGGTAACTGTTACTCTTCATTTAAAGATATTGACATTGGCATCCCTCAGGGCTCCATTATTGCACCTATTCTATTTACAATTCTCATTCACGATCTTCCTAAAATACTATCTAAAATATGCATGCAGTGCAATATGCCGATGATATTGCAATGTGGATGAAACACAAACATTAAAAAACAGACAAATAAGAGAAACCATGTTATATATACAAAAACTATATTAAATTGAAATTGACAACCTAAATAGATATATGATGAAAATGGACTAGAACTATCAGGAGAAAAGACACAATTAATGTTATTTAACAATGGTAAAATCCAAAAGTTTTGCCTCAACTTGTGCTGGAAAATAAAACTCTTCAATATTCCAATAATGTTAAATTTTTAGGTGTTCATTTCACTCCTAAATTAAACTGGGAGATTCCCATATTGAATATCTTATAAACAATGCAGACAAAGGCTATCTTTACTAAAAATAATTAGTGCACAATTTTGGGGTCAAGATATCCAAACTCTTGTGCATTTTTCTATTAGTCTGGTTCGTTCAAAATTGACTTACGGACAGGAAGTATATTTTTCAGCTTCTCAAACATTACTTAAGCGGTTACAAAGTATAGACAGTAAAGCTATTAAAGTAGCCCTTGGTGTTCCAGCGCATTCTAATACTTTTAAAACATATAAAGAAGCTAATCTCTTGTCACTTGATGATCAACGCAAACTAGCAACAGCCAAATATGTAGCCAGAAGTCTTTCTATATCAAATTCAGTAACAAATGAAATATTTTCTTGATTCCAAATCGGATTTTCCTAAAAGGCACAGAATATTCTTACCTGCAGCCCATTCGAAATTATACTGATGATTTATTTAGAAAAATGTGACATCGATATTACATCCATTTCAAAACCTCCAATTACTATGCCCACGGTTCCTCATATGGGGCATATTTCTCCCAAATTTTGATATAGATTACACTACTTTAAAAAAAAAGAAGATAATATCAATTTGATATCAGTAGAAGCAAAAGAACATCTTGAAAACACATATTCACATTATCTTAAAATCTACACGGATGGTTCAGTTTTAGAATCTTATACAGGAGCTGGATTTGTTAATTCCCGATTTAAAAGTAAAGAAATCAGTTGTTGTTTAGGAAGGAACTTTTCAGTTTTCACTGCTGAAACTATACGCAATCCTTATGGCCTTATCTTGGATATCTGATCTTAATGTGGCAATTTACAGTATTTTAATCTGTGTTGACTCTAAATCTGTACTTTGTAGCTTACGAAATTGGGATGCAAATGTAAGGAAAGACTTAATTTTTGATATAAAATTTTATGATACATTCCGTTATGGTGAAAGGACTTTTGTAGAGTTTTGCTGGATCCCATCCCATTGTGGTATCTATGGAAATGAATATAGCTGATAAATTAGCAAAAGAGGGTTGCTCTTAGAAAAAATCCAGATAGTAAATTAAAATTGGATAAACATGAAATCAGTTCTCTATTAGAAAATTGTTATGAACAATGAAAAACTTCCTGCAAAACGAAGCGTTATTATGTCAAAGATCGTTGTCCAGTATAGTGGAAAACCAAATTTTCTAAGGATGTAGATTGCGCTTGTCGTCTCCCATTATCTATTCAACATATTCTTTTGAATGTCCAGTTCTACATCTTTATATAATATTCTAAAGATAGATATTGCTTCATTAGGGGCTTTACATGAAATTCTTTACAGCCCCAAAATGATTGATATAGCAAAGGCTATATCGAGTTCTGTTATTATTCATTTGCTGTAATTGATTTATCAGTTTATAATTATTGTTTTGGGCGTTATAGGCAAACTTTCATGTATTTGTGTCCACGCGCGCGCGCACGCACACACACACACACACACAACACACACACACCACACACACACACACACACACACCTCCTCTCTCTCTCTCTCTCTCTCTCTCCTCTCTCTCTCTCTCTCTCACTCTCACTCTCACCACACACACGGAGTGCGCGCATGCACGCACGCACGCACGGGACACTCTCATATAACGCACTTACACACAAACACACATGTATATAAGATGGGTTTGGTTTTTTTTAGTTTTTTTTTAAAGTCTAATATCACCATCGTTGTGAACAGACTCTAAATTAAATCAATCAAATCAAATCAATCTTCAGTTCTAAAGGAAATCAGTTGTCTAGTGGACGAGTTAATTCTTATGTCATTACATTTTGTGTTTCAGTTCTAAAGGAAATCAGTGCAAAAACTGTTTCGTGGACGAGTTAATTCTTATGTCATTACATTTTGTGTTTCAGTTCTAAAGGAAATCAGTACAAAACTGTCCCGTGGACGAGTTAATTCTTATGCCATTACATTTGTTTCCAGTTTTAAGGGAAATCAGTACAAAACTGTCCCGCGGACGAGTTAATTCTTATGCCATTACATTTTGTTTTCAGTTCTAAAGGAAATCAGCACAAAACTGTCCGTGGGCGAGTTAATTCTTATGCCATTACATTTTTTTTTTCAGTTTTAAGGGAAATCAGTATTTTTCATTTGATTTGATTCACGTCGTTCGTGACAGACTTATTGGTGTTTAGATCCGTCACTCGTTTAACTGATGGCAACTTGCTTGAAGATTGTAGTCTTGTTAGTGTCGTGCATATCCAGTTTTGCTTTCAGCTTGCTCGTAGTGTCGCCTTCGTGGCCGGCTTGGTTTGAACAATTTGACCCGGCAACAGCCATTGGAATTCCATTAAATGTCCATCTTTCTCTGGTGCTGGTCACCTCCGCCCCCTCCACCCCTCTCCCCAGACTCCCCCTCCCCACCCCGACCCCTCCCACACCCACCTTTCCGCCCGCGCCCATCTGGGCTTGTTATTTTTACACACGTATTCATGCTGAGATGTTGCGTCGCTGAAGCCGCACGAAGCGAACTGTTTAATTAAGTGGGTTTGCCTGCGTTTGAGAGAGAGAGAGGGGGTGAGAGAGAAAGGGGGGGAGAGAAAGAGAGAGAGAGAGAGAGAGAGAGAGAGAGGAGAGAGAGGAGAGAGAGAGAGTTCATGTTCATGCTTGCAAAATCTGGACCAGTATCTCTCGGTTTTACCAAGTCCATCATAATGCAGCCGCCCACACCACCCACACCACCTTCACCCCCCCACCCCACCTCACCCCTTCCATCGCCTCCAACTCCCTCCCGCCTCCACTCCTCCCACACTGTCTCTGGACCTCATCACAACTCTCGCTTCCCACCCACCCACCCCCACCCCCACCCCTTCCCCTCCCCCTCTTTCAACGCCATTCCCAACTTTCCTTCAATCTCATTCCCGCTCATGAATAAGTCATTTCCTATCTCTTTACGTAACTGAAGCACGTTGAACGTTCTCACCACTTCTCCTTCCTCTCCCCTCCCCCCCCCCCCTTCCCCCCCTCTCCCCTCTCGGCCCCCTTCATCATCTCGTCATGTCTCTTGCTGTCCTTGAGAGAAAAAAACATGAGACAGTGATTTGAATTTTTTTTTTTTTTTTCACAGAAAACAAGTTGGTGTTCGTGATGGTGCAGGAGCAAGGGGTGTGGGGGTGGGGGGTGGGGGTGGGGGGAGAGTTGAGATGATTCATACATGATTCAGATGATGAAAGCTGTGTCTCCATCGCTGTCCCACCCAGAGAACAGGAAAACACGGATTCTAACTCACCCTAGCCCTCACCTAGGTTCGGGCTAGGGCGACCTAGAATCGGTGTTTTCCTGTTCTCTGACAAGTAAGACTTCAATAACCAAAAATAACGATTATCTACAAACATACATACTGTGTAGGATTATCCGTTTTCAATACTAATTTACTAAAGTTTTCAGAGAGTAACGTAGGGGAAAGTAGCCGTGGCTGAACACGCCCCATGAGTAACGTAGGGGAAAAGCAGCCGTGGCTGAATGCGCCCCATATACAAAACGGTGGTGCACTAGGCTATCCAATTACTTACTACGCGGCGTGTTGATTACAGCGTGGGTTGTCAGCAAGAGAGAGGCGTTCTATTCAGCCAAAGCCGTTAAGGTCAAGTTGTCCCAGAGCAACG
>JAFLJL010002126.1:17500-22500 GCA_018398815.1 Conus ventricosus
TCTCTCTCTCTCTCTCTCTCTCTCTTTCTCTCTCTTCTCTCCATCTCTCCCTTCTCTCTCTCTCTGTTTGAGTAGGGTTGGTTGTGAACGGAGCGGTAGAGGGGGTGAGGTGGGGTGTTTGTTACGAGGGGCGAGGATGGAATTTTTTTTTTTTTTTTAATGCACATTTTATTACAAAACATAAGAACAAAATACAAGTAAGGAGTACAAAACGCAAAACGCATACTTATCGCAGTAAGACAATTACAACAACAGCAAAAGATACATCATCATCATCATCATCATCATCATCTTCATCATCAACGTCTTCAACATCATTACCTTGCTACTACTGTGAATACTAATACCATCAATAGAACTACTACTACCACCACAACTACTACTGTTATTACTTCTACTACTATCAAAGTGATAACGGTCACTTAATAAACACTGTATGCGTTTTTTCTTAATCGTATCATAGGCATATATAGACACACTAATAACCACAAAGGGTAAACACAAAAAAGAATAACAGTTATATAAATGAAAACAAAATAACTGAACGGAACAAATAAATTCATCCAACAGGGAAAACAAAGCAACTGACCGTTGTCATGTTATTTGGAAACCTTGCCAGAAAAAAAAAAGCATTAATCCAATAAGAAAGAATAGGGGAGCCACTGTGTAACGAACTTTGTGATGGACATTTGAAGACATGCAACATACTTTTCTATTTCATATCTTGCTTTCAAATACACGATGAAAACTTGAAATAATGGCAAATCTTTTTCATATTTACATTTGTAAATATAGAATTTGGCATGTAACAGGATTAAGTCAAATATTTTATCTGATCTAAACTCATTGTCACAACCAAACAGGACAATATTTTCATTCAATAATAGATTCATAGTTTCGCATTTTCTATTCATTTCATTTTGAAATTCTTGCCAAAAAGTTTGAACATGAGGGCAGTACCAAAATAAATGTTGAATTTTTTCTGTTTCTCTCTTACAAAAAGAACATTTTTCTGAATTTTCAATGCCCATGTTTTCAAAACAATATTGGTTGCTAGTATTCTATTATTAATTCTAACCTGAAACCATCTTAACTTAATATCTTTTATCTGTTGGATTTTCTTAAAAGTTTTAGCCCAATTAACGTCCTTCGGTAATCTTTCATTCCATTTATTGCAAAACGTTGGCTCTAGAGTGTCTTGAATCAGTAGATCATAATAAAGTGAGGCTTCTCGTGAAACTAAAACATATCACAGACATTAGTTTACTTGACTCACCTTCTTCATAACATGTTATTTCTACTCCAGCTTCTCTCGAATACTTTTTCACAGCACTAATGTAACCGTTATATGTTATAAAATCTGTATTGATGTTATACCTATCAACAAAGGACTGGAAACTCAAAAAATCAACCATTTTCGTCCAAAAGATTCCGTACGCAGAATACATCATTTTCTATCCAGTTTTTTATAAAATTTGGATCTGCCCCCAATCATCAAGTTCTATTACAAAATAAAGGCTCTAAACAGAATTCATTTGCAGTTTTGACACCAACAATCTCATCTATTTCTTTATATGCTTTGAATACATCTCTCCAGAAATTATTTAACTTATCCTGCCCAGACAAATCAGCACCCAATTTATGAATAATTTCTGCCTTGTAATATAATGACAGAGTATTTTTTTCCAACTATGGTTACTTGATGAAAGTTTCCGAATCCAAGATAACTTTAATGCGTTTATTTGCTTCCATATGCTGTATATTTTTTACAGATATTTTTCGCTTAATTTTATCTCTTTTTTTTACCCCATGCAAACTTAAATGTAAATTTCTGAATTTCATCAATTATGTAGTCTGGTGGGTTCGGTAGTAACATCCATAGATGGGTTAGTTTTGATAAGATCAGGGATTTAAGTACTGCTACTCTGCCGAGAGGTGTTATCTGCCTTTTTAGCCAAGTTTTGTACAATGTTTTTATCTCTGCAAATTTTTCTTCGAGATTCATAGTTTTCACAATTTTTTAAATCACTCGTAAACCAGATACCCAAAATTTTAAATTTAGGAGGGTTCCATTTGATATTTAAATGTTGCATATACTTAACTGGCGAGTTTCGTTTACTTCCTAACCATACTGCATTCGTTTTTTCCGCATTTAGTAAGAGTCCAGATACTCTTCCAAATTTTTCAAGAACCATAATCGATTCTTCAAATGATTTCCGATCGCCTTCTTGTAAAAGTTCAGTATCATCTGCATACTGTGATATTTTATTCTCAGTATTAGCTATTTTAATTCCTTTTTGTCTTCATTTTGTCTAATCATGTTTGCTAAGATTTTAACACAAATAACAAATAAATATGGCGATATTGGATCCCCTTGGCGACATCCTCTCTCAACAGGAAACCAACCAGCTAGTTTTCCATTAACTGAAACGGTTGACTTAATATTTGTGTAGAATGTTTTTATCCATTGACAGAAACTTGGACCAAAGCCAAAGGCATGTAATACCTTAAACATGAAATCATAGCTTACACTGTCAAACGCTTTTCAAAGTCTAAACATAAAAGTATCCCCGGTTTTTTGGATATAATCATATAATCAAGTATATCATAAATAAGACGAATGTTATCTCCCAAATATCTGTTTGGAATAAAACCAGTCTGGTCTTCATTGATGATAGAGGGAAGCACACATTTTAATCGGTTGGCTATACATGTAGATCCTATTTTATACACAGTGTTCAAAAAACGAAATTGGTCTCCAATTTTTGATTCGGTCTTTGGAATGCATACGATAATACCTTCTTTTTGCGTCGAAGATAGTTCCTTTCTATCGAATCCATCGTTAAGCGCTCTTACAACATATGGACCAAGTTGTAACCAGAAACATTTGAAGAATTCTGCTGTGAAGCCATCGCTGCCAGGACTTTTCATATTACGCATTGTTTAAGAACAACGCCGGCTTCTTCTAAAGTAATTTTGCCTTCCAAAGAATTTACCTGACTCTCAGTTAGTACTGGTAAATTATTTACTAAATCTAGAATTTCACAAGATTCAATATCTCTTTTAGAATATAATTTTTTATAAAACTTATTAACTTCTTCGGCAATTTCATCACTATCACTTAAAATAGATCCATTATTCAGCGTAAGTTTCGTAATATTTTTACAAACGTAATTTCGCTTTTCAAGTCCACAAAAATAATTTGTTATTTTTTCCCCTTCTGCGACCCATCGGCGAGGATGGAATTGTTTGCAGAGAACACGGGATAGAGAGGAAAGGGAAATTGCGTGCGAATCTGGAGGGCGCAAAAATGTGTGTTGTACGCCCCCTTCCGGAACAGATTCTTGGTTTCAATATTGATTTACTATCATGTGGATTTATATTTTTGATTATTATGTGTTCTGTATTTCTATTTTTTCAGATCATGCTATTCGACAGATGTAATGTTTGGCAATGCATATGTATATATATGTGCGCATGGTGTTATATTTGAATTGTAATGTTATCATTTTAATCATTATCATTCATTACTATTGTTATTGCTATTATTATTGCTTGGAAAGGATTGTTCGACAGGTGGATGTTTGCTTAATGGTTGGGGTGTGGAGGGTGGCTTTAGTGTTTGAAATGTTTCTTTTTCATTTTTGAGGGCAAGATGCAAACAAGCCTGCCATGTGCTTATTCTTTTCCCTCATTAAACAAATTTCGTTCGTTCGTTCGTTCTCTCTCTCTCTCTCTCCTCTCTCTCTCTCTCTCTCTCTCTCTCTCTCTCTCTCTCTCTCTCTCTCTCTCTCTCTCTCTCTCTTTCTGTCTCTGTCTGTCTCTCCTTCTCTCTCTCTTTCTCTCTCTCGCAGTCTCTCTCTTTCTCTCAGTCTCTCTGTGTCTCGGTCTCTGTCTCTCTGTCTCGGTCTCTCTCCCCTCCCTCCCTCCCTCCTCCTTCTCTCTCTCTCTCTCTCTCTCTCTCTCTCTCTCTCTCTCTCTCTCTCTCTGTCTGTATGTCTGTCTGTCTCTCTCCTCTCCCTCCCTCTCTCTCTCTCTCTCCTCCCTCCCTCCTTTCCTGTCTGTCTCTTTGTCTCTCTCGCTGTCTGACTCTCTCTCTCTCTCTGTGTCTATGTATGTCTGTCTCTCTCTCCCTCTCTCTCTCTCTCTCTCTCTCTCTCTCTCTCTCTCTCTCCCTCCCTCCCTCCCTCCCTCCCTCCCTCCTTTCCTGTCTGTCTCTTTGTCTGTCTCTCTCGCTGTCTGACTCTCTCTCTCTTTCTCACTCACTCACTCTCTCTCTCTCTCTCTCTCTCTCTCTCTCTCTCTCTCTCTCTCTCTCTCTCTCTCTCGCTTGCTTGCTTGCTCGCTCTCGCTCTCTCATCAAGCAGCCCGTATCTCTTCATTTCTCTTGTCTGTTTTACAGCAGTCAAGTGAAAAAGAAAATGTTTTTTTTTAAAAAGGAAATGTCGTGAGATTTGTTTGTCCAAAAAACAACACAACGTCGCTTGTCATCTCCCTTGCTGTCCCTCTGTCACTCTTGTAGGGGCAATTTTCACTACACGAATGTCCATACAAGGGATGAGGATTATGATCAGGACCACTGTTTCTGCTGCTGCTGCTGCTGCTGCTGCTGCTGCTGCTTTCATAGCTACAGCTCTGCCCTTTTTAAGTTTTCGTGTTTAGATAGATAGATTTTTTCCTTTTTTTCTTTCTTTCTTTTTCTTCTGTTGTTGTTGTTGTTTGTTTGTTTTCGTTTTTTGTTTTGTTTTGTTTGGAATTGCATTTTTTTTTCCTTATCTGCTATTGCTGCTTCTCCTCCACCTTCTCTTCCTCCTCGTCCTCCTCCTCCTCCTCCTCTTCTGGTTCTTCCTCTTCCTCCTCCTTCTCCTCCTCCTCTTCCTTCTTCTTTTTCTTCTTTTTCTCCTCCTGCTCCTCCTCCTCTTCTTCTTCTTTTTCTTCTTCTTCTTCTTCTTCTTCTTCTTCTTCTTCTTCTCCTCCCCCTCCTCCCCCCCCCCTCCTCC
>JAFLJL010002127.1:0-37843 GCA_018398815.1 Conus ventricosus
ATTTGACTTGAAGCTTGATGTCAAATGATGTTCATATATCAAGCCAGATAAATTATCTGAATAGAGAATTTTTGTGATAGGGAGAAGGGAGGATAAGGATATAAATGCGTGCATGCAAGTCGGTGGAAGATAGGATGGATCAGTGTGCGTATGTCAAGGGAATGGTTGTTGTGTAAGAATGATTTTGTACTAGAACTTACACAAGAAACACAAATGAGTGATGGAAATGGAAATAATTTCCTATTTTTGCTTAGTTGTATAGACACCTAATTTGCAGTTTTTCTTTTGTTTTCTTCTCCTCTGTGCAAAAAAAAGACATTGTACCCCCTTGACATAAAGGCTATTAGCCAATGTCAGTAAAAGATGTCAGTGTCTGTCTGTGTGTCTGTCTCTCTGTCTCAGTCTCAGTCTCTGTCTCTGTCTCTCTCTCTCTCTCTCTCTCTCTCTCTCTCTCCTGGCGACCTCGAAAGATATGCGCCAAACATTTAAAGTTCCATTAGTGCCCCTGTCAAGAATTCCGATGCAAGCATATTTTATGACTATAATAGAATAAACAAGATGGCTAATAACGGAAATGTTGATAACCATCTGAAAAATTGGGCAGATGCAGTATAACGGTACTTACATGTTCATTGATTTTCTAAGTTTTGTTGGATGGTGGGGTTGAGGATGTGAACAATGTTTTTTTATGTCATTTAAACAGCGCACGATCGATTGTTTCAAACATGTGATTGGACTGGTAAACTAAATGGCAGTTAACAATATGAAGCATATCGATCTTTTAAATATGTGTTGCAGCCGGAAAAAACTGTTTATCTGATATCACATTTTCCAGACTTAGATCAGGTTTCAAGTATCGTTTTGAAATAAATGGAGTACAAGTAAATCAGCAGTATCGAGATCTTTCTAAAAACTGTCCATTTTGTAATAGATTGGAAGGTGAGCTGCATGTGCTCATAATTTGTCCAGAGTGTCACAATTTAAGATACGAATATTTGACTAAACACAAACAAGACGTCAGAAATCTTTTTGTTGCAACGCCTGTAACAAAATGAAATGTTACTTTTAACCATGTTAACTTTGAGTTGGATAGATGCTGTAGCCTGTTTTAAGCTATTTATCTGTATTTGTAAGTCCACTCTAATCTCCGACATCAAGATCACAACTTCAAACAAACTATACAGGAACAAAGAGTTCAAAAATATCAAGTGTCAATAGAGCACCGTGTATTCCATTGTGAATGGCAACTCTTGCCGGTTCGTTGATAAGCAGAAAAAAGTGGACTGCATACATCTCCCTGTTTAACTCTAATTTTATTACTAATATAGTCTGTCAAACTAACACCACAGCAAACTGTGGCTCTAACAACGTCATACATGCTCCTGATGCATCTGCACAATTTGGCCAAAGAATTTTTCTATTTACAGAGTCAGATGCTTTTTTTTCAAAGACTGCGAAAGCGACAGACAATTTTCTGTTGTATCAAAGCTGATTTTTATAACTGTTAACAGAGCATACATGTGGTCGAAAATTTAATATCTTTTTTCCCCATAAAAACCGGCATGACAATCACATGTGATGTTGTTTACTCATTCTTATAATCTGTTGTGTATAACCATCCCAAGCAGTTCACTGCGCAGATTGTTGAGAGTAATTCTTTAGTGATGCTGGCATTGTTGGTACAATATCTATATATATATATATATATATTATATATATATATATATATATATATATATATAATTATATATATAGAGAGAGAGAGAGAGAGGAGAGAGAGAGAGAGAGAGAGATGTATGGAAGAGAGAGAGAGAGAGAGAGAGAGAGAGAGAGAGAGAGAGAGAGAGAGAGAGAGAGAGGAGAGAGAGAGAGAAGAGAGAGAGAGAGAATGGTCACCAACATAATGTCGTCTCACTCTGTAAAGTGGTAGAAGTGATGCAAAAAGTCACTTCACTAAAACTTCGCCTCCTAATATCACACCAGTTACGTAAGTGAAAGAAGTATATGAATAAGATCACATGAAAGCAGAACATAGCAGTTCTCTTCATCAATTTTTCACCAGACATCAGACAAATAGCAATCGCTGTTCAAAAAGATTAGAAACATGCTGTGATTTTCCAAATGAAAAAACAAACAAAACAGATAAAAGTAACATTGCGCTTGCGCCATTACATAATTTGTCGCTTGCAGTGTCACGTGAACAGAACACGACCAGTTGAAGAACTGTGAGATACAAATTTACTCAAACTCTCATATCTAGAATGTACTGATACTTTCATCCACATTTATAATTGTGTTATGATGAGAATAGATTTCCATCTTAGTACAATTACAGAAATGCTGTTCCTGTGTTTAAATTGAATGATAACACCTGACCATCAAATTTCAACCCATCTGTTTTCTCTTTTACAAATCTAGTGCAATAGATCTATCGCTTGTTTCCCCAAATATAGCAGTAAACTATAACTGGTCCACAGTAGAAGATTGTTTAGGGAGTGATCACCTTCCATTACAATCCTTTTTAATGAAAATATATCTGATGAACCGTCTACCACCGAATGTAAAATTCCAAAATTTAAACTGTAAATTGGCCGACTGGGAAGCCTTTCAAACTTTTCTTCTGTCACAAAATACATCACCAATAGAGGATGACGATCTAGATATATTTTATGGTGATGAAAAGTTAAACTATAAATGTACTTATAAACGTTGCCTCCTCGGCTCGTACAGATTCGTTGACTCTCCGCTCGTTTCCGCCTCTGCCGTTCCCAAGTTATTTCCTTAGTTACAGTTTCATTACTTCCGGTAAGTTCGACAACAATGTTTTCCAAGCACGCACTGTTCCGATACCGTCTATCGTTATCATACTCACTCTGTCTTTTATAAAAACCATAAATAAAAAAAAATCAAAAGTCTATGCGTGATTTTTCCTTCTTCCAGTGTTCTCAGCAGCAGTGTGGGTGAAGCTCCTCTCTTGGTAAGGCAGTCCGCTAACTGTTGATGTGTGTCAGACCATTTCACCTCTTCCACAGTGCCTTTCTCATCAAGTCTTTGATCCCACTGATTTCTAGCCTCAACCGTTTTTCTGTCACTTGCTTTGTGGATTTCAAGGCATCATGTAGTGACTTACAGTCAGTCAGGCAGACAAGAGGTAGACTGTCAGCGGAAGCTTTTCCTGTGGTGATTTCAGTGAACAATGTTGCCACAAATATTGCTACATCAAGTCCTTCTGCCATAGCCAGTGTCTCACCAGCTAGTGTACTTCGTACCACTCTGTGAATTTTCTTGGAGTTCCAGCAAATAGGAATGACCTCTCCTTTCTCACTGGCTAGGAAGATGATATAGCCGCCTTGAGTTCCTCCATCCTTCAGGTTGCCAAAAGAAGCATCTGTGTAGACCATCAGTTTCAGTGTTTCAGATTCCAAATGTTGAAATTTTAGCGTAACATGTTCTGATTTGATCTTTTTGATGACTTTGTTTGCTTCCAATAGATGTTCCACTTTCCCACCTTTCACATTAGAAGAAAGCTGACAAGCATCAAATGCTACACCAGGACGACTCTGACGAGATATCCACAAAATCTGACCAACTTTGGACCTGTATATCTGTTTCTCCTCAGCTGTCATGTTGTCCTGTTTCTGTTTTGTTCTTCTTTTGTCAATGGGTATGGGTTCCAGGTGTCTCCATACTTGGTTTGTTGTAGACACACTGTGTGTCCATCAGAGGACAGCTCAGTGCCAATGTATTGAAAAGCTTTGTTTTCTTCCTTACCAACCCTGAATGTATTTTTCTGATTTCTTCAATCACATTTTGTTCAAAGGCCTTGTGCCTCCCCAGATGAAGTCATCCACATGGCATGCTAAGATGCCAATCACCTCATCTCCAGTCATCCAATAGAATACTGCTGGGTCAACTTTTGACATCCTTCCTTAAAGTTTTGCAGAACATCTTTGACCCGTTTGTACCACTGCAGAGAAGCATCATTTAGTCCATACACACATTTCTCTCACAAAAATGTCTCTGTCGATTTCTTTTCCTTGCAGAAAGGCTGTCTTAATGTCCATAGAGCACGGGCTCCATTTTCTTTGGGCAAAAATAGAGAGAATCACTCTCGGTGATTCACTTGCACAAGTGGGGGAATCCTTTTGAATGTCGTCATTTCCAATTTCTTCGAATCCCTCGCCACTAGTCTAGCTTTGGGAGTCATTCCTTGTTTAGTTTGTTTCATTGTGCATATCCATCTAGTTGAAAACACATCTTTGTCCAGTATCTTCCACTTCACTATATACATGATTTCTTTGCCAGCTCTCCATTTCTTCTTGTTCGCTTTCTCAAAGCAAACTCCTTCTATCATCATGACAGTGTCTTCGGAGCACAATGCCAAGTCACACACTGCAGATGATACAACAAGTTTGTTGACCTTGGTTAAATCCATTGACATTCTTTCTCCCTTTATATTCTTTCGGTTCTGTGCACTCAATGTTGTTTTTGTTTTTCCCAGTTGATTTTCCAGCTTTGTTTATTATCTTTTCAGATATGCGCTTTCCATTGTCTTTGTGTTCATATGAAATCATCTGGCCTGTTTTGAGTTTCTTGAAATCAGTGTTTGTGTTTTATTTCATTCGTTTCATTCATTTCATCTGATTCAGTGTCTGATTCTGTATCAAAGTCTGGTAATGTTTCTGTACAGCAGTTCTTTGTGTTGTCTTCCTCTTCACAAGCAGGTTTGGTGTACTGTGAGCTTTTGTTCTCCTTGTAACTGTTGCTTGTGAAAGACTGTGAGTTACACTCAGCTTCAGGGTTTGTTTTCTCTTGTTCTTCTTTCACTTTTCTTAATCTAGTTTGATGTACTCGGACTAGAGTTCCACCATGACGTACAAAAATCACACTTCCATCTTGTCCTTATCACATTTCCTGGTCCTTCCATTCTTCATTATTTGGGCGCTTTGTAGTAGACCTTGTCTCCCTTTCTGATATACATCATATGAGGATCGTGTCTGTGTTCTCAAAGCTTTCTCAGTCTCTCTGAACTTTCAGCTTCTGTGAATGCCTTTCTGGCCGCATGCATACCATTGATGTGTTCTCCAACTGTCTTGCTTCTGGTGGTGCCTTCCAGAGCAGGCAATTTGTCATTGACTACAGACGGAAAGTTTGGATTTCTCCCATACACCAGCTGATAGGACTGAAGCCATGGGTGATGACCATGCTGTTCTTGGCTGCCAGTGCCCAGCACAGTGCTGTCTCCCAATCCAATCTTTCTTGTCAGACATGATTTTCAGCAGAATGTTGGAAAGGGTTTGGTTGTGACGTTCCATCAGACCATTGCTCCACGGGCTGTAGGCTGCTGTAGTTTTCACTTCAATGTTGAAGTTTTCGCACATGTCATGGAATTCATCATTGTTGAATTCTCTGCCATTGTCACTTATCAGTACTGCTGGTGGGCCATGTACGGCAGTCCAGTACTTCATGAAGTTGTGCACAATGACTGATGACTGTTTGCTTCTGATTATTGCAGCAGCACTGAATCTAGTAAACTGGTCAATCATGTGAAGTACCAGACATTTTTGCCAAGCTCATGAAGATCAACAGCCACTGCTTGATTGTAGTCGTCTGCCAAAGGCATTCCTACTGATGGTTTTGGCGGCGTTTTTCTGTGTCGAGCACATACATTACACTCTTCTACTAACTTTGTAATTTTCTTGAACAAATCTATGTCCTTGACTCCTGCATTCTGCATTAACTTCTTCAGATTCTCTGCTGAAGCATGCCAAACTGTTTGTGAAGTTCAGAAGTGATTTTGTTTGTTCTTTTTCATCTAGATTTTCCAAGGTCAGCAGGATTTCACATCGTTTTGCGTCGCTTCTTTGTTTCCGACAATGTCAATGCAATAATGTCCAGTTGAAGTGTAGTTTAGCTCCACAGGTTGTTGAAACATCGTGGCTTTGTCATTGGACATATCCAGAACAGTTCCTGCTTTCTTCAAAGATCCTTGCTCAGTAAGAGTGGAAGTTCTATATCCACAACTTCTGTTTCAATGTTACACTTTGTCATCCCAATCTGAGCTGGGATTGTCGCATTCATGTATGAGTGCACTTGAGCACCATCTCCAAACCTGAAAATCTTTGTACTTGCCTTTTTCTTGATGACTTCTTTTGATCTTCTTGTAGTCTATTCACATATTCCTCATACCATTTCTTGCCACAGACAGTTTTGGTACATGCTGTATCAATAACTGCACACCCATAAGATTCTGTCTCAGTATCTCATTCTCTGTTCGGTGTTCTTTAGTGAATAATGCCAAGTTGCATTGTTCTTCACATTCTTCATAATATTCAGTGTCAGTGTCTGTCATTCTCGCTTCTTCTTTGTGTGGGCATTGTTTGGCCCAGTGAAACACTTACTGGCAAACAGCACACTTTGTTCTCCTTCCATTTCTGTCCAGTGGGTTAGAGCCTCTTGGAACTTTGTTCTTTGGCCATGTTCTTTGATCACTCGAACTAGGTGGATCTGGAAATCTACTTCCTCTGTATCTTGTACTGTTCTTTGTTACAAACGCTTCTTCTTGTTTCACTATGATTTCATCCTCAACTTTGGCTCCTGAATGACCTCCAAAAATTCTCTTCAAAGCAGACTTCATAGAAGAAAATTTTCTATCAGATGCTGCAGTCAACACTAACTGTTTTTCTTTTTCTGTCAAACCTGCATTGTCCAATAGTTTGAACGCCAATACTGCATCTGGATACTCCATCTTGTATTTCTTGCAGATCGTGTATCTTCTTTCATATTCTACAATGTAATCACCCATTGACATGCTTTGCCCTTTCTTAAATGACCCAAAATCCGAGTATGAAGAATATGCTAGATCAACTTCATCTGAAGAAAGAGAGCATCAAGAGCAGTAATTAAAACGTTCATACCATCTCTGGTATTCAGTTCTGCAGCGTCGATCTCCAAAGCTCTCGCTCGAGCTTGTCCCGTTAGCGATAACGTAACCGCTAATGCTTGTTTCTCAGGCTTCATGTCTGTCACTAGATTCCAAACTTCAAGTTCGTTTTTTCCACATCTCATATACTGTGTCCGGTCCTAGACTCGGCGGTATTTTAAAGTTTTGCGTCATACTTACGCTCTGCTACCATGAAAAGTTAAACTATTGTGGCAACGTGGGCTTAGGGCAAAGGCAAGAGCTCGATCGAACCAAGGATTTTCAACTTTTATCTCATCTTCGTGCCTGCCACTTTGCACAGATTAATCATGCAGACTAAATCTGCTGGGTGGTGTTGTGGATCAATAGAAGTAGCAGAGACAGCAAGCAACCAGCGCTCAGATCAGCCAGGCAAACAATCTTAAGACCGACCAGAATCGATGTTTCTCTTCTCTTTTATATCAGCAAGGATGGTCAGCAAGCATCTGTCAGCGAGACCCGTCAGCAAGAACAACGCAAGAACTGCGCAAGGACAACAACGACCCTGAACACACAAACACACTCTCCTTTTTATACATGCTCGTCGTCAATTGATCGGACGACCAACACTACCACATCACCCTAACAACATAACATCGAAACCAAATCTAACGACCGACTCTACGACATCATCCTACCAACATGACATCGAAGCAAAATAATACTATAACAAACTATCGAAAAACGCAATATAATAATCTAATTCTAACCAACAACTTTTAAAATGAAACTTAATCAAGTTTCCGATGATTTGCTTGTCTTCGTTCCTAAAACGAAATGTAAACAATTTAAATCATCGTAGCAACTAACCCTTAGCAACTGTATCAAAATTTATATTCCCAAATAATTGATTTCTCTTCTTCGTTGATATTTTCGTTATTGATGTATGCTTTATGTTTGAACTAAAAACAGCTTAAATGTTTGCTTGTTTCGATATAACTTATATTTACCTATCTTCCATGAAACAATATACTATTTTGGATCTACAATCTGATCTTTATGATTAAAGAGCGTTTGACGTCATTCGTTTGTTAAGAGTGATTTCTCTTGTAATAATGGCTGAAAAAAATCGTAAATAACTTTTCTTAAATTCTCCACATCTGCCCCTACTCTTGTTTTTCAATGCCCTCATTGAATCGAAAGTTGGGACAGGTGCTAGGATGGTTATATAACTCCACTTCCTAGTCAATTTCCTGTATTTGGCCCCTTCCAAAATATATAAAGTAAAATTTAATAATATTCAACACTTTTCTCCCCCCCCCTTCTCTCGATTATTCAAGGTCCCTCCTTGAATGAAAAGAATAGAGTATATTTGATACTTCTTATTCTTTTTAAAAGTTTAGGACAATTTGATTCATATCGCTATAGGTAATATGATAATCAACTATTAATAGAAGGGGAAAATCCCGATTATTCACGTGACACGTTCTTTTCATTCAGCTTGCGTTGTTGTTTAAACAAGGCAAACCGAAATGAAAGAATAAAATGAAGGCACTGATTCAAACTGCGTTATTTTATAAATAAGGCGAGTTTGAATCAGGGGAATGGGGTTTTTTATGAAATTATAATTGAAGGCATTGATTCAAACTGCGTTATTTCATGAATAAGGCAAGTTTGAATCAAGGGGTAGAAGGAATTAATAGTTTAACAAAAGGAGCTTTACGACTTATGATCATTTTAGGGGTGATTTGATTCTAGTGCGTTATTTTATAAATAAGGCACTGAGAATCAAACGGGAACAGGGAGAAGGAACTCTTTTCTTTCTCAGCCATTCTGTAGCCAAACTACACACGAGAGATGAAAAATATCTTTGTATATTTCCATGGAAGATCTGTTATAAAATAGACATTGTCAAAAGAAAATAAAAATTAAACTTTTAGCAAAGATAACTTTTCAAAAATATAGTAAAGTTGTTCTTGCTGGGGTTGTTGTTCTTGCTGACTTTTCCTTTTCTTTCTCCAAATGTCTCTTTTCTGCTTATGAAAGAGAAATGCCTAACTTTTCTAATTCTAATCTTGCTAACTTTTCTTTCCCCAAAACGTCTCTTCTCTGGAGAATGCCTAACTTTCTATCCTAACCACTATCTTTAAACAAAAATTACTGGATTCTCAGAATAAACTTTTCTTGGTTTGCTGGCAAGTCTTAGGATCTTCTAGGAAGCGGAACCGGTGTAGGCAGCGGAACTGGTTTCTTCCGTTCAGGAGTCTGGGGAATGTTCATCATTACGAAGTCTTCCTCGGATTCGCTGTTGGAGTCTTCTTCCCGTGTGGGAGGTGGTATTGGGTCTTTTTAATGTTGTACATCGTGCAGAGCTCGGCGATCGGGTTTGGGACTCGAAATTTCGCCCTTGGTCGCTGTGGATACGTTCTGGAACCCCGTACTTCAGGAACCATTCTTTGATCAGAGCTTTGGCCCAGTGGAGGCTTCTTGGTTGGTGGTGGGTACCGCTTGTGTAAAACTTGGAGAAGACGTCTGTCATTATCAGGACGTTTTCTCTACCGTCGCTGGCAGCTTCTAACTTGGTGAAATCTATGGCCAAGACTTCTAACGGTCGCGATGCTTGAAGGTGTCCTGACGTGGTGAAAGTCTTGGGATGTTGCCCCAGGGTGCATCTCTGGCAGTTGGAGATGTGACGTCCCACGTCCCCGTGCATGCCCGGCCAGTACGCTTGTGTGCGCAGGAGCCCCATGATGCGGTTGATTCCCTGGTGGCCCATGTCGTCGTGAAGGGAGGTCAGGACTTCTTCTTTCATCGTGCGGGGCAGGACCATTTTGTCGGCAGGGCCCATGTTGCAGATCTTCGACCTTCCTGTAGAGGATCCCGTCTTCCAAGAAGAGTCGTGAGCGCTGCTGGCAAAGGGGTTTGAAGATCTCGGTTTCCTCTTGTGGGGGGTTTTTCCCGGCCATACTGCCAGGACTGGGCGATGACTGGATCTTGTGCTTGCTCTGCTCGTACTTCAACCAGCGTCTTCTTCAGCATCAGGGGGTTTTTGTTCCGGTATAAGCGTGACTCTGCAGTCTGTCTCTTGGATGGCAGCAATCTGGGTGGGACAGGAGTAGCAGCGGGCTTCATCTTCCGTGGTGGGGGCAGTCTGGAAAGGGCGTCGGCAGGATTTGTCTTGCCAGGCCGGTACTTGATTTCGAAGTCGAACTGTGCTAACTGAGCAGCCCAGCGTTGCTCTAAGGCGCCCAGGGAAGCTGTCTTGAAGTGGGCAAGGGGATTGTTGTCAGTGTAAGACGACGAACTTGGAGCCCAGGAGGTAGTCTCTGAATTTTTCGGTGACAGCCCACTTCATGGCGAGGAATTCTAGCTTCATGCTAGAGTAATTGGCCTGATTCTTTTCTGTTGGACGTAGCCTTCTGCTTGCATAGGCCAGGACCTGGCGTCGCCCATCTTGTTCTTGAGAGAGAATGGCGCCCAGTCCGTCGTGGCTGGCGTCAGTCTCCAGGATGAAAGGCTTGGTGAAATCTGCGTAGCCCAGGACAGGTGCTGAAGTCATGGCGGTCTTCAGTTTTCTGAAAGCTTCCTCATGGTGTTGGGCCCAGCGTGTGGTGATGTCGGCGTTTTTTTTCTTGCTTTTGTCGCTGGAGACCAAGTCGTGAGGGGACCGGCTATCTTGGCAAAATTTCTGATGAACCGCCGGTAGTAGCTGGCGAAACCCAGGAAACTGCGGAGCTCAGAGGTTGTAGTGGGGACTGGCCATTCCTTACAACCCGTACCTTGGAGTCTTCGCAGGATACCCCTTCAGCAGAGATGGTGTGCCCCAGGTAGATGACTTGGCGTCGCAGGAATTGACATTTGTCTGCCCTCAACTTGAGTCCCGTTTCTCTGATTCTTCGGAGCAGGCGTTCCAAGTGTTCCAGGTGTTCTTCAAGGTCTTTGAGTAGATCAGGAGGTCGTCGATGTAGACCAAGAGGAACTGGAACATGAATTCGGACATCGTAGACTGCATCAGTCGCTGGAACGTGGCTGGTGCTGTGCAGAGGCCCATTGGGATCTGGTATATTCAAAGAGGCCCACTGGAGTGGTGAAAGCCGTCTTATGTTGATCGCCAGGGTGCATGGCTATCTGGTGGAAGCCGGAGCCAAGGTCAAGGGTGGAAAAGTACTGTGACCCGACCAGAGCGTCGAAGGACTCTTGGATTCTGGGCAGAGGGGAAAGGGATCTCTGATGGTTTTGGAGTTCAACTTGCGGTAGTCGACGCAAAGTCGGATGGACCCGTTTTTTCTTCCGGACGATGACAATCGGTGCGGCGTAGGGGCTGTAACTCTCAGTGATGATGCCCTTCTTCAGTAGTTCTTTCAGGTGACTCTGAACTTCTTCAAATTGATGGGGAGGATTATTCTACGATAGGTTGAGCCACTGGTTTTTCATCTGTAGTCTTCAGCCGATGTGTCACTGCATCAGTGTAGCCCAGGTCTGTAGAGTCAGTCATGAAGGCGTCAGAGTACTTTTCAAGGAGGTTCTGTAGCTTCTTTTTCTGTCTGTCAGTGCCATCGAAGTCTGGAGAAGGATGTTGGACTTTGTTTTGCTGCTTGCCTCTGTCTTCTCTCTTTCTTCTTCTTCCGCGTAAAATTCTGATACGATGAGTTCGTTGACGTTGAGCTGGATCAAAGGCCCTTTTTCATGCGTGTTGACAGCTTCTAAGACAGCTACTGGAGTTCTGGCAGGCAGGAGTTTGTCCTCATGTGTCAGGTTTGCCATCCTGACATAGCGTGACTGCCAGTGGTTGTTGAGCAAAGTGGGGACTAGTAGCAGGCCTTGGGAAGTGGTTGCGTCGACGTTGAAGCCATCAGGGATATGAAGTCAGTCTTTGGCTTGAGACTTTGATTGTCGCAATAGAGAAGGCAGGGATGTGTTGACGGGAGATCGTACGAGCGATGCCCTTGGTAGACATCTTCTTCTTCTTGATTCTTGCGCTAAGAGTTGAAGGGTTGGAGGAAGGTTTGAAGCATTGTTCAGGCAGGGTTCCAAGACGTTCATCCCCAGCAGTACTGGGACTCGTTTCTTCTTCTCCCTCATAAATGGCTCCGTAGGCGTTTTGACTACGAAGACCGGGTGTTTGAGCAGAGGGTATTGAAGACTTGTATGTCGACCAAGTAGATGGCGAGTAGGGCACCTCTGCCCCATTCACTGCTCGTATTTTGACGAGGCCACTTCTTGTCGAAGATTCTTGAGATTTCTTGCAGCCCAAGCTTCTGTGACAGTCGTTACTTCGCTGCCCTGTCCACGAAGCCTGTGTCGTCCTGCCGTTAATCTTGATTTCAGTCGTCGGACATCTTCCGGCGAGGTTTGTCTTCGTTTCTTCCTTTGATGTGCAGCCTTTTGCTGCGAACTTGACTTTTCTATTGTTGTTGACTGCTTCTTCTTCCTCCCCCCGCTGCCTGGTTTTCCATAACAGCGGGGGTTACTCGTTTCCCTGCATCCTGTAGCCCTGTTGATTTTGTCTTTGCTGCCTTTTGAAGATCTGTTGTCTTGCTCGGCAGTTTGCTTGGACGTGTCCTTTGCGCTGGCACCACCAGCACGTCCGTGTAGACTGGGGAAACTGGCTGGTGGGTGAAGGAAGACTGATGGGAATGCATTCTGGGAGGGGACATCGCTGGTTGCTGCCGACTTCTAGGGCATTGACGTGCTGCTCTTCTATGCTGCCGTGTAGGTGTTGCTTGAGGGCTTCTGTCTTCAGAGTCAGCGCCGATATTTTCTCCTCCAGCCGCTGCAGCATGTCGGGGCCCAGTGATGTCTGTTCGATGGCATTCTCGGCGATGGAGTCTTCCCCTCATCCATCGTTGTGCTTCCTTTGTTGCTTCTATGAAGGTAGCCCGGGGGTGTTCCCTTGTAAACCGCTTCATGTCCTCTTCAAGGATGCCGGGTTGCAGGCCGTTGACGAATGCGTCCCGAAGTAATGTTGGCTCGAGAGGCGCGTCAGGATCGCCTCGTAGATCTTGACCCATAGCATGCGGAGTGTTGATGCGTATTCGCCTATAGACTCGCCCCTACCAAGCTGTCGCCTGAAGAAGGTCGCCGTCATGTTGAGTGATCTTTTTGTTCCCCCATTCTTGTTCAAGAATCTTGATTATTTTCTCAGCTGAGTTGATCTCCCCTGCTTCCCGTGTCAGGATCTCTTGTTTGGCTCGTCCGTCAAGTGAGTTAAGAAGCCAGCTTGCCGCTAAGCGGTCTGGGATGGGCTGAAGTTGCAGGATGAGGCGCACCTCTCGGGCGAAGTCCTCCACGTCGCCATCGCCTGAAAATTTACGCAGCTTGTAGAGTCTGCAGGGGTTGCTGTGTTGCTGGAACTGGTCGCCAGCATCAGTGTTGTGTTGATCTTGGGGTTCGCCAATGGTCATCATCTCTTCAATGATGTCCATAATCTAATCTGAAGAAACTGGTCTGGACCGCAGCCGGCTTACTGAGTCTGGTCTGCTGTCAATATAGGCTTACTTCTATATTATGATCCACAATCCCACTTCTGACACCAAAAATCTGTGGCAACGTGGGCTTAGGGCAAAGGCAAGAGCTCGATCGAACCAAGGATTTTCAACTTTTATCTCATCTTCGTGCCTGCCACTTTGCACAGATTAATCATGCAGACTAAATCTGCTGGGGGGTGTTGTGGATCAAAAGAAGTAGCAGAGACAGCAAGCAACCAGCGCTCAGATCAGCCAGGCAAACAATCTTAAGACCGGACCAGAATCGATGTTTCTCTTCTCTTTTATATCAGCAAGGATGGTCAGCAAGCATCTGTCAGCGAGACCCGTCAGCAAGAACAACGCAAGAACTGCGCAAGGACAACAACGACCCTGAACACACAAACACACTCTCCTTTTTATACATGCTCGTCGTCAATTGATCGGACGACCAACACTACCACATCACCCTAACAACATAACATCGAAACAAATCTAACGACCGACTCTACGACATCATCCTACCAACATGACATCGAAGCAAAATAATACTATAACAAACTATCGATAAACGCAATATAATAATCTAATTCTAACCAACAACTATTAAATGAAACTTAATCAAGTTTCCGATGATTTGCTTGTCTTCGTTCCTAAACGAAATGTAAACAAGTAAATCATCGTAGCAACTAACCCTTAGCAACTGTATCAAAATTTATATTCCCAAATAATTGATTTCCTCTTCGTTGATATTTTCGTTATTGATTTTATGCTTTATGTTTGAACTAAAAAACAGCTTAAATGTTTGCTTGTTTCGATATAACTTATATTTACCTATCTTCCATGGAAACATATACTATTTTGGATCTACAATCTGAATCTTTATGATTAAAGACGTTGACGTCATTCGTTTGTTAAGAGTGATTTCTCTTGTAATAATGGCTGAAAAAAAATCGTAAATAACTTTTCTTCACTTCTCCCCACTATAAATGCACTTATAACGTTGCCTCCTCGCTCGTACAGATTCGTTGACTCTCCGCTCGTTTCCGCTTCTGCCGTTCCCAAGTTATTTCCTTAGTTACAGTTTCATTACTTCCGGTAAGTTCGACAACAATGTTTTCAAGCACGCACTGTTCCGATATCGTCTATCGTTATCAGGATTTCTCAAAAGCAGTATTATTAGCAGCTGAAAAGACTATCCCAAAACAAATACAAAAAGATTGGAAAATATGTAGGTAACGTATGGTGGACAGAAGAATATAGACTCGCTGTACAGTTTAAAACGAAAAAGCTACAAAACATGGATAAGAAATAATTCAGAAGAAAACTTTTAATCATGCAACCAAGAAAAGAATAAATGTGCTATAATAATTGCTAAAAAAAAAAGTACTGGTTGAGTTTTGCGAAGCCGAAGTATCGGAATCAAAAGATTATTTAAAGTTTGGGAAAAAGTTAAAGAAAAGAAAACTGCTATAAAAGTCAGTCATACCCTATAAAGCTACAAACTGAATTTCCTTCTGCTTTGGTAAAGCTGAAGCTTTTTCTGGTTTATTTTCAGCTTGTAGTCAGTCTAAAAAATCTTCAGCCAGAAAGCCTTCATCACAGAAAAAATGAGGAACAAAAAGATGATTACATGGCTCCTCCACAAGAAAACGAACATTTCCTGAACTCACCTTTACTGTTGTCAGAACTAATAGAAGCATTAATTCTATCCCTTCACATGATTCAGCTGTTGGCCTGATGGGTGTCCTATCAACTCATTAGACATTTACCTTCTTGGAAAGTATTACTGCATCATTATTCCCAAAATGTGGATTAGTGCACTATTCCAAGAATCTGGAAAAGTTCGTAGTAGTCCCAGTACTCAAGGAAGGTAAACGAGGACATCTTTACATAGTTACAGACCCATAGCTCTAACCTCTCATGCTGGTAAACTTTTAGAAAAAATTATTCAAAACGACTGTTGTATTACTGTGAAAAAAATGGCGTGATTCCTGTTCAGCAAGCGGGCTTTCGAAAAGGAGTTGTACCACAGACCATTTAGTTAAACTGACCAGTCACATCAAAAAACAATGCTCCCGCAGAAAAAAGCACTTTGGCTACATTTTTTTACGTCAAAAAAGCCTATGACTGCGTATGGCACGCAAGGCTCTTTTCAAATTAAAAACTGTTGGTATTTCTGGGAGAATGTTTGATTACATTAAAAGCTTCCTAACAGAAAGAAGCATATGTACACGAATTGGAAGAACTTATTCATCCTTTAGGAATGTAGATATGGTATTCCTCAGGATCAGTTATTGCTCCCATGTTGTTTACAATCCTAATCCATGATCTTCCCAAATCTGTGTCAAAAGCCACGCATGTAGTTCAATGTGCAGATGATATTGCTATTTGGAATAACTGTACATTAAGGAAACATTCAAATAAAAGAACAATAAACTTTGTACAAAGATGTACCAAAAGGAATTGGATAGATTATCTATATTTATGAAGAACAACGGATTAGAACTGTCTGGAGAAAAAACATGTCTTATGTTGTTTAAACAATGGTGAGAACCCCCTTTGGGGAACCTTTTTCTACCCTTGCTTTTGCTAGA
This sequence comes from Conus ventricosus, assembly GCA_018398815.1. Taxonomy (NCBI): domain Eukaryota; kingdom Metazoa; phylum Mollusca; class Gastropoda; order Neogastropoda; family Conidae; genus Conus; species Conus ventricosus. Next base: position 15,963 of record JAFLJL010002127.1, read on the forward strand.
TAGTCAAATTCTAGAATATAAACAAAAAGTTAAATTCTGGGGGTATTTTTAACCCCGAAGCTGAACTGGAAAACACATATTGAAAATTTGATTGATAAACAAGAAAAAGATTGAACGTTCTTAAAATAATATGGGTTTTCAACCGGGGCCAGACTGTCATACCCTTTTACATCTAAAACATCTCGTTAGTCCGATCGAAATTGACATATGGGGAGGAAGTGTATTTCTCTGCACCTAATTCTCTTTAAAGAGATTGCAAAGCTTGGATAGTAAGGCCATGAAATTAGCTCTGGGAGTTCCAGTTCATACAAACACTTATAAATGTTATAAAGAAACAAATATCTTACCACTAATGAGAACCGAATATTGGATTTTCCAAGTATATTGTCAGAAGTCTTTCTGTTTGAAAATTCAGTTACTGAAGAAATACTGATGGATTCCATTTAAGATTTTCCTAAGAGTTCAAAAAACTATCATACATCCAACCAATTAGAAACTACACATCTGACTTTTCACATTGTAATATTGATATTACTGCTATACCAAAATTTCCTGCGGTACCTTCAATGCCTCCTTGGGAGCACCTAAATGCTTCTTTTGATTACGAATACACTGTGTTAAAGAAAATGATAATGTAAATATCTTAACAACTGAAATTCGTGAACATTTTGAAAACAGCTATCCAAATCATTTAAAAGTGTTTACAGATGGTCGGTAATGGAATCCTCTGACAGTGGTTCTGGCTTTATAATACCAAGTCTAAATGTCAGGGAAAACATATCATTTAGGAAAGGGTTTTCATTTATACCTCAGAATTATATGCAATACTGAAGGCTTTGATTTACATATATGATACACCATTTGCTTTATATAAAATCCTACTGTGTGTTGATTCCAAATCTGTTTTACAACACTAGAGCGTTGGGACTGCAAAGCTAGAAAAAGATTTGCTTTTGAAATAAAGCATGTATTGCATTGTTTCATAACTCTAGGTATAGAATTGTTTTTGTTGAGTCCCATCTCACTGTGGTTATAAAGTGGAATGAAATAGACAGACAGTCTTGCAAAAGAAGGAGCAAATAGAAACGCTGACAATTTAACCCAAAATCCCTTAGATTTGTCCTCTTGTGAATTAATCCAAATTATTGAAAAGTACATACATAAGCAGAATTTTAGTAAAAAGGTGGGTACATTAACATCGTGCCTAGGCACATTGTAAGATTAATTCATAAATTAAGGTTGAATACCTGGAACACTAAATATTCTCATGGTATTACTTGTGTCTGCGGAGAAAACATTTCCGTACGTCATCTTTTGTTGAATGCTCAGTGTTGACCTCACTCTATCAGGAAAAGGTATTTAGATGAATAACTTTGATAATGTCAATACTGTCCCTTTTATGGTTCATGTGTTTGCTGAAATCGCCATGGTTATTTCGCAGTCACAGGTTTCAACACGTTTTATAAGATCGCAACTTTGCGTACCTTTAGGGTATTTCAACTTATGTAAATATGCATATGTCAGATGTGGGTTTGAAAGAACTAGATAAGTTGAGTGAGTATAAAAGGTTGGGTTTTTCTTTTTAAACAAGTGTCTAATATCATCTGGCGATGAAAAGACATTAAACAAACCTCTGAACTGAACTGATCTTTTACGTTATACATACTGAATGAAAAATATTGATCGGCACATTTAACATCAACTTTTTTTCGATACAAAACCAAGCCAGTGTCAGTAACTAGTATATTGTCATTTCAAACAAATTACCTTGGCTAAATATAGCACGTTTCCAAAAAACATCAAGCATTTTGGGCCATTTTATCCCTTCATTAACTTTTGGGTCTGATTGTAATTTGGTCTGCAGCATACAAAGTATCATTTTGATTACAGTTATCTTAAAAAAAAGGGCCAAACAAGCTGCTTCACAAAACATGTAGCACCATTAAACCAGTCCCATCGGTATTTCCCCAAAGGTCTTGACGGTTGATTTTTTAAACCTCTTCCAGAATTAACTAATTTTTCCCTTGATGCAGAAAAAAGGAAAACTTCTGTAATGTTACAAGTAAAATATACTTGTCATACTAATGACGGCAAAGAAATTTAATTGTCACAGTTTAATTTAAAAATTGTCATTAAGTCGTGTTAATCCGATTATAATCCCTTGCCAACAGAGTGCACACTTCACTCTTGCATACCCGCATTCATGACAGCTTTTACCCCTCGCAAAAACGCAATCTTTCCAAAAAACCAAAAAGGCGCATCCCGAATGTTTTTTTTCCCCCCTCCCCTTCGGGGAAAAAAAATTTCTAAACACAAAAACCACTTGTAAACGATTTTCCTCTGTATCTCTCCCACACGAAGACAAAAAAATTTTGCACAAGTATCCCCCCTCCCGGGGAAAAACAATTTTCCCACTGTATCTCCTTTTTCACTGAGAGAAAAAAACAGTCTTCCCACTTTTTCTCTCCTCACACGAAGATAAAAAAATCTATTTTCCGCTTTATAAACCCGGGGCCTTCCTTTCCCGTATCCAAAAAAATCCGGCCCGGGAGAATACTAACTCCCGTAATCACTGAGGACCTCCGCCTCAAGAAAAGTTTTCCCCGCTTTCTCAACCCCTGCTCTCTCTCTGAGACAATATACTGCCCCCTCGAACTCTCCTGCCCTGGAGATACAGTCTCGACTTCTTTTCCCCTGGATTTCTTCTGTCTCTTGAGAAGGCGAGCTTCAACTCCTCTCCCTGGGGTTGGTACTTGCGGGGGCTGAACTCCCGTGTTTCCCCACACCGGGCCCATTTAAACCACCTCCCGGGAAAAAGTAAAGGGGTAAAGGGGCGAAGGGAAAAAGGGGTAAAGGGCTGAAACACAAAAAGGGTTCTGTAAAAACCCTTCTTAATTCAACATATGAATTTTTCCTTTTTTTTTCCCTTTAAAAGTTTTCCCCCTGTAGTTTTCCCCCAACAAACTATCCCCACCGGTAATGAGGGTAAACAACGGGGACCCCCGTCCTACAGGTTCGAGTCTTAGGCCAGCGGTTTTAAAAACGACTTTTTTCCCCCCTTCTCCAGTGAGGCTACCAGGTTCAAAACACATGACCAGCACCTTACCTTACCACCCCTTGTTAAACTCTCACCATGGCATTTTCAACCCAATGACCACATTCGTTTCTTGAATGAGTCCCCCCCAAATTATTTTGGGGGCCCCGCTACAAGTCAAGCCATATGAATATTTTTCCTTTAATTGGGGCACGGGGAAATGATTCATACCTCTACATGTGGGGACGCCCACATGCCTTGATGGAGGTACTCAATGACACCCCCATCCGGATAAAAAAAAAAATTTTCACCAAAAATTTTTTTTAAAGGATTAAAACTTCACTAAACACATCTTCAGCCTGATCTCAAATGTGTCCCCATCCACATGATTCCCCAAAATTTTAAAATTTAAAACTATAGAATAAATCATCATGTTTTCCCCAAATAAAAGAAATTTTTAAACTTTAAATCTTTAAAAAAAAAACTTTCAAAATTTTGATCACCAAATTTCACAAAATACATTTCCCCAATTACATGATAAAACAATTGGGGATTTTAACTTCAAAGCACAAATTTGTTCATATTTTGGGTTTGAAGAATTTTTCCCCTTGATCTTTGTTCACATCAAGTTTTCAAAACCCTCATGAAAAAGATATACAATGACATGTTCTCAAGCAGTAAACAAAATAAAAAGTTTAAACAATTTTTTTCCCACAGTATGTTATGTCCATTAAAAATCACTGCTTTCCATTGTTGACAGTGACAAATGAAACAATTTTTTTGTCTCTTGCACAATCAAAACATGTGTATATACTTTTAAAAAGAGTTTTTTGCCATCACACAACTTTTAAAATTCATCCTCACACAATTAGACATAAATAGTCTTTTTTTTTCCTTTGTTTCCCAAAAGATAAATAGTTTACTAAAACCCAAGATTGTTTGCTGCAAAACATATGCACTTAAAAAGCAAATTACATAAATACCACTGATTAAAATCGTCAGAGCAACAATGCTGTAAATGTGATCCACCGTAATCATCAGAAAGACAAAAACAAATAGCCTTCCCTTGAAGACATTTTACATTTGCCATGACATTCATGCACGTGACAACAAATCTGCCAGACATTTTGTTTCCGGGCAGGGTTCAAACAGTAAATTGGAATTCCCGCAATCAAGTAACTTTCACAAAATAATTTCCTTCGGAGCGACACAGAATTCTTCCTGCGGGATGGGCTGGGCTCGAACACAGTATCTATTTACTTTTTTTAATCGAGCAGAAACGCAACCGACCCTCAGGTTTTTCCACCAATAAACGGGTAGCTTAGGGAACGGGGAAGGTTCTATCACCTTTAAATCCAGCATTACATTGATTTCTCTCTAAAACACCTCTTTTTTTGCAAATGGAGGGGGTTGGTCTGTTCGCCTGGTATTTCGAATAACAAATTTAAGGGGGTTTCCCCAAAACCAGTTACGTCCCTGGGGTATCCGTCAACACTCCCTGAAAGCTTTCAAAATGTCTTTGAGCTGTTCGTTTACTTGTAGACAAATCATTCGACAGAACCACATAAAAGGGTTCCCTTTGAAGAAAATAGGGGGTACAACTCATCTGCACTGGAATGTTAAACCCCTACTTTTTGCTGTTTTCAAAACCTTTGATCTGCCGTACTTACATGGGTCAAATTCATCACGAAATGTTGCTTTTGACATTTTTCGACATAGGACAACCACTAACTACTGGTTTGATGGCAACATTTGTGTTCAAATATTTTCTTCAACATGTTCACATAAAATACCTTCTCAGTGTTTGCCATTTTTTTTATAATTTACTGCAAAAGTTTTTTCGACCCCCCGAAAAGGACCCTCCACAAAACACGAACTTGTTATTTTTTCAGGATAATACAAAACTTATCCCCTACATAAAGGAACGTGCCTTCGCTTTTCTGTCTGAAAAACCCTTTACACATCTTTTTTCCCTATACCTTTTGACAAGCTCACATCCCTTTCAAACGTTATGCATTCATAAACGTTTTGGAAAACAGTTTTACTGTCAGTTTTCCCGTCTTTTCCTCCTTTGTTCATCAATAACCCGAAGGCCCCCTTGGTGAGTGTCCGAAAAGAACCAAAATGGAAAACCCCCAGCTTTCGTTCGGCATTTCCCTGATGCAAAAAGCAAAGCCGGGTACAAACGACCCATTCCTGGGTTTTTGCCTTGAAACCCCTTTCAACTGGATTTCCAACGTTCCATTAAAAACTTCAACCATGCCATTCGGGGGGGTGATATGGCGTTTTAAATGGGAAGATTGACAACACTGTAAATTTCCTATGAGATCAGAAATGAAATTGTTTTTCCCAATCCGAAAAATTTTCTTTTGGAAACCCACTCGGGAAAAATTGAAAGTAAGGCTTCAGCGACGATACTGTATAAATCTTTTTCGTGGAATCGCTTCTGGATACCTTGTTGCTGTATCCACCAAAGTCAAGTATAGCGATACCGAAGAAACGGGTAGGGGTCCAACAATAAATAGCTACCTCCAAAAAGGAAGGGAAATAAAGGGGCATTTTGTGCAAAGGTGCACATGGGCCGACCTTTCTGAATGTTTTTTTGGCAATGTCACATGAGCGGCATATTTCGTAACTTCCTTTGTGACACCGGGCCAAAAAAAAAGAATCAAAAACTCTCTTTAATTTCTTTTATTCCGCAGTGACCCAACAATGCTCATAGCCGGTGCAGCACTGTTTCTCTAATGGTTTTGGAACCACAACTTGTCTGTTGCCTGTCCAGGTACCCCCTTAGGAATGTCAAGTCCAGATGTACTTGGTTTGCCCTTTGGGGTACGTCAGTGACAGTTTTTTTTGCGAGAAAGTTTGTCGTCAGCGTCTCGTCTTTTCCCCCTGCATTTTTTTTTAAATCATCGGGTAATCGGAGTTCATCCAGTTTTGAGACTTTTAGCGGCTTTGTAGCCTTTCCCGCTCAAAACGTTTGACTAGTACTCACAAGACAAGGAACAAACACCCTCCACACCCCCATGTACTGAAAGCGACCCTGGCAAATTGCCCAAATAAAGTCGAAAGACTGGTTTCAATAACACGGGCGGTAAGAAACCGGGGAGTAGTAGGGTGTACGACGAAATTTTCGCCAGCGGAAACGTTTAAAACTTGGCCTCCAAACACCTACACTTTTGGACAGTGTGAGTACGGTCTTGAAACACGAAAGATTTTCCGTACACCACAGTGGGGCACCCGTGTCTCGCAAAACCCAAGCCTGCAAACCATTGATGGCTCCGTTTTTAACACCATCCCCTCAACAATTGCTGGGTCAAAAAAGGGCCCCTTCACAAAATGGAGACAATGCGGTTTGAATCACCCCGGTCTAAAGGCAATTCCGTTCAGATGGGAAATTTCCACAAAAAAGAAACAGCGCTTGTCTGATCGGGAGCTGACTGTTTTGGAAATTTGTTTTGGCACGAAAACCCCCAAAAAGGGCTAGTGGTGGCGTTGCCACGACCTCGGAACGTTTTTTTAAAGTAACGGGTTTTTCCGGCGGTGAACGGGATGCAAAGTCCCGACCCGCGAAAGATCCCTGTCCTTCCCAGAAAGTATAACCTTGAGGACTCAAAAAGACCCCCATTTCCTTTTCCCGAACTCCCCTGTTGGGGATAGTACAGACGCAAGACTCAAAAATGGGAAAAATTTTCCTTTCCCAAACCCGCCCCTTTTCTGGGGGAGCGACACTTACTGATCGCCCGACACATTTCCCCCACGTTTTTAAAATTTCCTTTCTTAAGGGAAAAGGGGCCCGATCTTTGCCACGTCGGAAAAGGTTTTTTCCCCAAGAAAAAGATCTCGCGGATTGAAAATTTTTTTCGTTTTTGATAAATCGACCCTCGTCCAAAAAAGACTCTACGGAACAAAAAAGACGGAAACGATTCCCTTTTTTTGGGGGCACAAACGGAACGCGTGAAAACGATCGCAGAAAATTGAAATTTCTTGGGAGTTCTTTTTCAAAGATCCCCAAATTTAAAATTTTTTTTCGCTGCAAGTGATGGTACTGTCAAAAAGGGACCCTTAAAAAAACGACGCAAATAAAAGCCCTTTTCCTTTTTCCAAACCCCAAAGTCGCGGGACTTCAAAGCGGAAAAGAAAACATTATGTCTCCCTTTTTTTTCCCCAAGGCGGCAACTTGGAAATATGCCGCTTTTGGTTTTAGGCATGGGCGGAAACCCACTGTGGAACTGGGGGAGGGTTTTCTTGATGCCCGTATTCTTTTAATTTAGCAAAAGTCTCTATTTCTAAATGCCTCAAATTTTAAAATTACGTTCTTTAGCTTCAGCTTCCCCCTGTAAACTTTTTTTTCAACTTCAAATTCCCCCTTGGGAACTTTTTCTTCAAATTTAATTTCCCCCCTTTAACTATTTTCTTCAGCTTCACTTCCCTCTGTATCTATTTTCTTCTCTTTCTATTTCTTTCTTCACTTTTAGTTTCCTTTGACTTTCTTCTCTTTCTCTTAGCCTTCGCCCCATCAAAGCATTTTCACAAGTTAGTAATTTTTCTCCATAAAACCCAAGGTTCCGCTTTTTTTAACATACTACAAAATCACCATAATGAACCCTCAGATATAAACACAAAAAAAAACTCAAAATATTAATAAAATAAGGGGATTATGATGAATTTTTTTTCCACAACCGAAAATTTTAGTTATAAAAAAAAGAATTCAATTTTTTGGGGGTAAACAGAAAAACCCCTTACTAAAAACGGGGGGGTATGAAATCCAAAAATGTATTTTTCCAAAAATAATTTGCAACTGCTATAATTTGGAATTTAGAAAAAAAAAGAATTTTTAAAAAGCAAAACTGTTTCCCCTTTAAAAAAGGAAATAAACAATAAATTTTTTTTGAAAATAAATTTTTTTTAAAGTTTTAGCCAAATGTTCTTGTTGTCATCTTTCTTTCTTTACTTAATTTCAAATAATTGACAAAACAAATGTCCGCCTTATACAAAAAAAAAATTTTAAATTTTCAAACAAATGGAAGCACAAAAAAAAAAAGAGGGGGGAAAAAACACAAAATAGCGGAAATCCTACCAAAAGATGAAATTGAAAAAAACTAAAAGGCCCATTAGGGAAGGTTTTAATTTTGAAAAAGGGGGTGAAAAGGTAAAAAACACGCCAAAAGGGGCAAAAACAAAAAACAAAAGAAGCCCCCCCCGGGACCCAGGGGCCGCCCCGGGGAAAAAAGGAGGGAAAAAAAAAAAACACCCAAATCCAACCTACGCAAAAAGCAAAATAAAAACAATCTTATAAATGCACATTCACCAAACCAAAAAAAACTCGCACCCACCCAAAAAAAAAAAAAGACAAAAAAAAAGAAGTTATTGGACAAGCTAACAACCCCACCCACTACTACGGGCGGGGGAGAAGTTTTATCCCCCACTCGAGGGGCAAAGGGGAAAAAACAAACTGAAACAAAAGGAAACGAAAGAAATAGATATTTTTTCAAAGGGAAAAAACTAATGACCCCCAACGCCCTGTCCCCCGCTAAACGCAGGAAGAGGTTGGGGCATCATCCTGGGAAAAGGGGGGCAAAAATCTAATCCCTAGGGGGGACGCGATTCCTCAAAAGCCCGCCCCCTTGCTGCCAGGCAGCAAGGAAAATTGAGGCTAACGTCCGAGGTGGGGGAAGGGGGCAAAAAAAACCACCAAAAAAAAAAACCCTTAAAGGATAGAGCAACCCAAAAAAAGTCAACCACCCTAACACAAAAAATAGAAAAAACAACAAAAATGCAAAAAATATACACAAAAATAATTAAACTTTTTTCTTTTTTTTTCCCCCAAAACCCTTTAGGGGACAAATAGAAATCCTTTTTTTTTTTTTTCCCCAAAACCCCTTTAGGGACAAATAGAAAACCTTTTTTTTTCTTCCTCAAACCCTGAGGGGACAAAAAATAAATCTTTTTTTTTTTAAACCCCAAGGCAAAGAATAAAACTTTTTTTTTTTTTTTTTTTCCGGGGAAAAAAACGGGACTACCCGGGAAACTGGAGTCGGGGGCACCACTGCACCTGTCACCCTTTTCCCGCTTTTATGACAGCATTTTTTCCCTAAAGCACACGCAATTTTCCCAAACCCCCCAAAAAGGGGCACACCGAATGTTTTTCTTTTCCCCCCCCTTCAGGGGAAAAAAATTTTTTAAATCACATCTCCCTGTAAACAGATTTTTCCCCAAAACACTCCACCTGAGGACAAATAAAACTGCCACATTAATTTTTCCTCACGCGGGAGACAAAACAATCTTCCCACATGTATCCTCTTTACACTGAAGAAAAAACCTTTCCCAGTATCTCTCCCCACACTGAAGATAAAAAATCTATTTTCCCCTTCTAAAAGCCGTGCTTCACATTCCCTTATCCAAAAAAAAACCGGGCCAGGAGAATACAAAACCCCCGTAATCACTGGGCCCTGCCGCCTCAAGAAAAGCTTCCCCCGCTTTCTCAATTCCTGTCTCTCTCTCTGAGAAAATATATGCCCCCTCGAACTCTCCTGTCCTGGAGATACAGTCTCGACTTCTTTTCCCCGGATTCTTCTGTCTCTTGAGAAGGCGAGCCAACTCCTCTCCTGGTTGGTACTTGCTGGGGCTGAACTAGGGGTGTTTCCCACACCTGGCATTTCACCACCTGGGGGGTTAAAGTGAAGGGTAAAGGGGCGAAGGGAAAAAGGGGTAAAGGGCTGAAACACAATAAGGTTCTGTAAAAACCCTTCTTAATTCAACATATAAATTTTTCCTTTCTTTTCCTAAAAAGTTTTCCCCCTGAGCTTTCCCAACATCTACGCCCCCTGGTAATGATGGTCCAACGAGGACCCCCGTCCTACAGGTTCGGTCTTAGGCCAGCGGGTTAAAAAGATTTTTTCCCCCCTTCTCCTAGTGAGGCAATCATTTTCAAAACCATGACCAGACCTTACCTTCCGCCTTGTTAAACCTCACTAGTGGTCACTTTCAACCCCAATGCCCAAAATTCGTTTCTTGAAGAGTCTACTCAATTTTTTGGGGGGCCCCGCTACTAGTCAAGCCATATAAAATTTTTTTCCCTTTTAAAATTGGGGCAGGGGGAAATGTTATTCACAACTACATGTGTGGACGTCACAGCCTTGTTTTGGAGGTCTCAATGAACCCCCCTTTGGGGATGAAAAAAAATTTTCCCAAAAATTTTTTTTAAAGGATTAAAACTTCACAAAAACCATCTTCAGCCATGATCTAAAATTTGTGAAACCATCCACATGATTCCCAAATAAAATTTAAAAGTATAGAATAAATCATCATGATCCCCATAAAAGCAATTTAAACTTTCATCTTTAAAAAAAACATTCAAAATTTGTCACCATATTTCCAAAATACATTTCACAAATTACTGGTTTTTAAAAACAATTGGGGATTTTAACTTCAAGCAAAAATTTGTGTTCATACTTTAAAGGTTTGAAGAATTTTTCCCCCTTGATCTTTGTTCACATCAATTTTTTAAAAACCCCTCATGAAAATGAAAATATACAAGTTACATGTTTTCAAAGCAGTAAAACAAAATAAACTATTTTAAAAAACATATTTTTTTTCCCCACATGTAGTGTTAGTCCATTAAAAATCACTGCTTTCCATTGTTGACAGTGCAAATGAAACAATTGTTTGTCTCTTGCACAATCAAAACATGTGTATATACTTTTCAAAAGAGTTTTTTGCCATCAACAACTTTTAAATTCATCCTCACAAAAATTAGACTAAATAGTCTTGATTTTTTCCTTTGTTTACCAAAGATAAATATGTTTACTCAAAAAAAGTAGGTTTGTTTGAAAAACATATATTCATTAAGCAAATTAGCATAAATACCACTGATTAATTCGAGAGAACAATCCCTGTCAAATGTGATCCACCGTAATCTTTCAGAAAGACAAAAACAGGAATGTCCTTCCCTTGAGACAGTTACATTTGCCATGAGCATTCATGCACGTGCAACAAATTGCCAGACATTTTGTTTTCCAGGCAGGGTTCAAACAGTAAATTGGAATTCGCAATCAAGTATACTTTCACAAAAAAAATTTCCTTCTGGAGCTGCCACGAAGTTTTTTCAATGTCGGGATAGGCTCGGCTCAAACACAGTATCTATTTACTTTTCTGAATCGAGCAGAACGCAACGACCCTCAGGTTGTCCCCCAATAAACTGGTGAGCTTACGGAGACGTGGAAGGTTCTATCACCTTTAAATCCAGCATTACTTTGATTTCTCTCTCAACACCTCTTTTTTTGCAAATGGAGGGGGTTTTGGTCGGGTTCCCCCTGGTATTTCGAAGTTAAGAAATAGGGGGTTTCAATCCGTTACGTCCCGGGGGTACCCGTCAACACTCCCTAAAAGCTTTCAAAATGTCTTTGAGCTGTTCGTTTGACTTGTAGACAAATCATTCGACAGAACCACTTTCCCATGGGTTTCCCCTTTTTGATAGACAGAATAGGAAGGGTAAAAACTTCATCTGCATGGGTTTTAAAAACCCCCCCTCATTTGCTTTTTTTCAAACCTTTGATCTGTCCTGTACGTTACTTTGGGTACAAATTCATCACGATAATGTTGTCATTTTGACATGTTTCTGACATAGGACATATCCACAAAACTACTGGTTTGATGGCAACATTTGTCGTTAAAATATTTTTTTTCAAATTTTCACTTAAAATACCTTCTCAGTGTTTGCCATTTTTTTTAAAATTTACTGCAAAAGTTTTTTCGACCCCCCTGAAAAGGCCCTTTTTCCACAAACACGAAGCTTGTTATTTTTCAGGGTAATACAAAAACTTACCCCCTAATAAAGGAACGTGCCTTCGCTTTTCTGTCGAAAAACCCTTTTACACATCGTTTTCCCTATAGCACTTGAGCAAGCTCACACCCTTTTCAAACGATTATGCATTCATAAACGTTTTGGAACAGTTTTACTGCGGGTATTCCGTCTTTTCCGTCCTTTGTTCATAAATAGACCCGAAGGACCCCTTGGTGAGTGTCCGAAAAGAAGCCAAAATGGTAAAAACCCCAGCTTTCGTTCGGCATTTCCCTGATGCAAAAAGCAAAGCCGGTACGAAACGATCCATTCCGGGGGCTCTTGCCTTGAAAACCTTTCAACATGGTCCAAGTTCCATTAAAAACTTTCAACCATGCCATTCGTTGGGGGATGTTGGCGTTTTGAAAGGGGAGAGATTGACACAGCTTAAATTTCCTATGAGATCAGAAATGAAATTGCGTTTCCCAATCCGAGAAAATTTCGTCGGAAACCCACTCTGGAAAAATTGAAGTGGGGCTTCAGCGACGATACTGTATAAATCTTCTTCGTGGAATCGCTTCTGGATACCTGTTGCTGTACCCACCAAAGTCAAGTATAGCGATACCGAAGAAGCGGGTAGCGGTCCCAAAAAGATCATAGTTTCCCCCTTCCGAAAGGGAAAAGGGAAAATAAAGGGGCATTTTGTGCAAAGGTGCACATGGGACGCGACCTTTCTGAAGTTTTTTGGCAGATGTCACATGAGCGGCATATTTCGTAACTTCCTTTGTGCACCTGGCCAAAAAAAAAAATCAAAAACTCTCTTTAATTTTTTTTGATTCCGCAGTGCCCAAAAATGCTCATGACCCGGTGCAGCACTGTTTCTCAAATGGTTTTGGAACCCCCTTTGTCTGTTGCTGTCCAGGTACCACTTGGGAAAAATGTCAAGGGTCCAGTATGTACTTGGTTTGCCCGTTGGTACGTCAGTGACAGTCTGTTTGCGAGAAAGTTTGTCGCAGCGTCTCGTCTTTTCCTGTTTTTCTTTTAAATCATCGGGGTAATCGGAGTTCATCCAGTTTTGAGACTTTTAGCGGCTTTGTAGCCTTTCCCTGCTCTATCGTTTGACTAGTACTCACAAGACAAGGAACAAACACCCTCCACCCACCATGTACGTAGCGACCCTGGAAAATTCCCCCAAATAAAGCCCCGGGGACGGGGTTTTCAATAACACGGGCGGTAAGAAACCGGAGTAGTACGGTGTACGACAAAATTTTTTCGCCAGCGGAAACGTTTAATCTTGCCCCCAAAACGACCTACACTTTTGGACAGTTTTGAGTACGGGTCTTAAAGCACGAAAGATTTTCCGTACACCCGTGGGTGCACCCGTGTCTCGCAAAACGAAGCCTGAAACCCATTGATGGCTCGTTTTTAACCCACCCCATAAAACAGTTTTGCTGGGTCAAAACAGGCCTTTTCACAATCAGTGGAGACTAATGGGGGTTTGAATCACCGGTCTAAAGGGCAATTCGTTCAGAGGAATTTCCCCCAAAAAAAAGAAACAGCGCATTGTCTGATCGGCAGCTGACTGTTTTTGAATTTTGTTCGGCACGAACCCCCCAAAAGGTCTATGTGGTGGCTTTTGCCACGACCTCGGAACGTTTGCTAGAAGTAACGGGTCTTTCCGGCGGTGAGACGGGTTTTGACGAAAGTCACCGACCCGGGGGAAAGTCCCTGTCCTTTTTTTCCTGGGAAAGTATACCTTTGAGGACTCAAAAAGACCCACGATTTCCTTTCCTGAACTTCCCTGTTGGGGGATAGTACATGACGCAGAGATCAAAGAGGGAAAATTCCCCTTTTCCCCTAGCCCGCCCTTTTTGGGGTGAGCGAACAATACTGATCGCCCTGCCCACTTTTCCCTCCACGTTTTAAAATTGCCTTTTTTTAAGGGAAAGTGGCCGATCTTTGCTCCGTCGGAAAAGGTTCCCTAAGAAGAAGATTCGCGGATTGAAAATTTTTGTTTTTTTTTGTAAATCGACCCATCGATCCAAACTGACTCTACGGTCAGAAACGAGGGAAAACGATTCCCCCTTTTTTAGGGGCACAAAGGGAAAACGTTCGTGAAAACGATCGCAGAACATTGAAATTTCTTGGGAGTTCTTCTTTCAAGATCAATTTTAAATTTTTTTTTCGTGCAAGTGAGTGGTACATGTAAAAAGCGCTCCCCTTTAAAAACAACGCGCAAATAAAAAGCCCTTTTCCTTGGGCCAAAACAAGAGTCGCGGGACTTCAAAGGGGAAAAAAGAAAACATTATGTCCCCTTTTTTTTCCTCAAGGCCGGCAACTTTGGAATATATGCCGTTTTTGGGAGGCAGGGGTGCAAACCGACTGGTGGAACTGGTGGAGGTTCTCTTGTGCCTGTATTCTTTTAATTTAGCACAGTCTCTTTTTCAAACTGCCTAAAATTAAATTAGTTTTTCAGCTTCGTTTCCCTCTGTAATCTTTTTCTTCAACTTAAAATTTCCCCTTGGGTAACTTTTTTCTTCAACTTAAATTTTCCCCTTTAATCTATTTTTTTCGTTTCCCTTTCCCCTCGTATCTATTTTTTTCTCTTTTAGTTTCCTTTCTTCACTTTTATTTTCCCTTTGACTTTTCTTCTCTTTCTCTTAGCCTGTCTCCCCTATCATGCATTGTTGCAATATTTAGAAATTTTTCTCCAAAAAAACCCAACGTTCCGCTTTTTTAACATACTAAAAAATCACCATAATGAACCGTCAGATATAAACACAAACAATCTAAAAGTATGAATAAAATAAAGGGGATTTTTTGATGAATTATGTTTCACACAACCGTAATTTAGTTATAAAAAAACAGAATTTTATTTCCCTTTTGTAAACAGAAAACCGCTTACTAAAGGGTAGTATGAAATCCAAGGAAAAGTATTTTTTTTCCAAAAAAAAATTGCAACTGCTATAATTTGGAATTTAGAAAACAAAATGAATTTTTAATGCAAACTGTTTCCTTAAAAAAGGAAATAAACAATAAATTTTCTGAAAATAAATTTTTTTAAAATTTTAGCTCAAATGTTCTTGTTGTCAGTTTTCTTTCTTTACTTAATTTCAAATGAATTGACAAAACAAAATGTCCGCCTTTTACAAAAAATAAAATAAATTTTCAAACAAATGGAAGCACAAACAAAAAAAGAGGGGGAAGAAACACAAAAATAGCGGAAACCTACCAAAAGTGAAAATTTTAAAAAAAAACTAAAAGGGCTATTAGGGAAGGTTTTAATTTTGAAAAAAAGGGGGTGAAAAAATGAAAACACGCCAAAGGAGCAAAATTCCAAAAACAAAAGAAGCCCACCGCACCCAGGGTCCGCCCCCGTGAAAATGGACGGGAAAAAAAAAAAACAAAAACCCCAAATCCAACCTACGCAAAAGCCAAAAAATAAACAATCTTAAAATGCACATTTCACTCAAAACCAAAGAAAACTGCACCCACCCAGAAAAAAAAAAAACAAAAGAAAGGTTTTATTTGGACAGACGGTAACAACCCACACCTCACTACTACTGACGAGGAGAAGTTTATCCACACTCGAGGGGCAAGGGAAAAAAAAACTGAAACAAAAGGAAAACGAAAAAATAGATTTTTTTCAAAGGGAAAACTATTTACCCCCCAACGCCCTGTCCCCCGCTAAACGAGGAAGAGGTTGGGGCATCAGTCCTGGGAAAAGGGGGCAAAATCCCAATCCTCTAGGGGGGGACGCGATTCCTCAACGCCCGCCCCCTTGCTGCCAGGCAGCAAGGAAAAGGTTTAGGTAACGGTCCGAGGGGGGGAAGGGGGCAAAAAAAACCACCAAAAAAAAAAACCCTTAAAGGATAGAGCAACCCCAAAAAAAAGTCAACCACCCTAACCAATAAAATAGAAAAAACAACAAAAATGCAAAAAATATACACAAAAATAATTAAACTTTTTTCTTTTTTTCCTTTCCCAAAAACCCCCGAGGGCACAAATAGAAAAACCTTTTTTTTTTCTTCCAAAAACCCTTTAGGGTCAAAAAGAAAACCTTTTTTTTTCTTCCCCAAACCCTGAGGGGGACAAAATAAATCTTTTTTTTTTTAAAACCCCAAGGGAAAGAATAAAACTTTCTTTTTTTTTTTTTTTTCCGGGGAAACCAAAAGGCCTACCCGGGGAAACTGGAGTCGGGGTCACCACTGCCCTGTCACCCTTTCCTACCCGCTTCATGACAGCATTTCTCCCTACGCACACGCAATTTTCCCAAACCCCCCAAAAAGGGGCACTACCCAATGTTTTTTTTTCTCCCCCCCCCTTTAGGAAAACAATTTTTTAAATCACATCTCCCTTGTAAAAAGATTTTTCCCCGATCTTCCCCCACCTGAGGGGAAAAATAAATCTGCACATTTAATTTTCCCCCGGGGAGACAAAACAATCTTCCCACATGTATCTCTCTTACAATGAAGAAAAAAAAGCTTTCCCAGTATCTCTCCCCACCTGAAGATAAAAAATCTATTTTCCCCTTCTATAAAGCCGTGGCTTACATTTCCCTTATCCAAAAAAAAACCCGGGCCAGGAGAATCATAACTCCCGTAATCACTGAGGACCTGCCCGCCCAAATAAAAACTTCTCCCCTTTTTCAATTCCCTGTCTCTTCTTAGACAATATACTGCCCCCCCGAACCTCCGCCTGGAGATCGAGTCTCCTTTTTTCTTCCCGGAGTTTCCTTTTTCTCTTGGAAGGTAGCTTCAATCCCCCTCCCCGGGTTGGGACTGCTGGGGGTGAAAACCGGTGTGTTCCCCCACCATGGCCCCTTAACCCTCAGGGGTGAAGATGAAGGGTGAAGGGCGAAGGGTAAAAGGGTGAAGGGCTAAACAAATAAGGTTCGTGTAAGTAACCCCTTTAAATTTAACATATGAATTTTTTCCTTCTCTTTTCCCTTTAAAAATTTTTCCCCCGTAGCTTTCCCCAACTATCATCGCTCACCTGGTAATGACTGTCAGCAAAGAGGACCCGTCCGACAGGTTCGAGTTCCCAGGGCCCTCTGTGGGTTTTAAAAATGAATTTTCCCCCCCTTTTTAGTGAGTGCATATCAGTGTTCAAAAAAACATGACCCGCACCTTTTCCTTACCGCCTTGTTAAACTCCACTCAGGGTCACTTTAAAACCAATGACCAATTCGTTTTGATGGTCAATCACAAATTTTGGGGACCCCCCTACATAGTCAACCCTATAAAATTCTTCCTTTTAAATTTTGGGGACGGGGGGAAAATTCAATCACAATACTGTGAGGAGCGTCAATGCCTTGATGTGGGTACGTACATGACACAGAGAAAAACAGGATGCGTTTTAAAAATTTAAAAATGTTGCAAAAAGGATCCGTAAATGAACATGATTTTTAAAATTTAACGGATTAATAGAACATCACATCCCAAAATTTTCCCCTTTGGTCGGGGGGACAATTAACAACGTGAATTAAAATATTCTTTAACAAACCCAGCATTTGTAGTTTCGTAGGCAAAACCATGACACACCCAAAATCAATCGCGAGAGAGGATTTTTTGAAACTTTTTTTGGGAAACCCTTTTTAAAAATTTCGACTGTCCAAAATATCTACATTTTTCCGTATTTGTGTGACTGTACAAACATCATTAGGTGAATGGGAAATATGTACGTTTTTAAATTTAAAAACAAAAAAGCCGACATGTGATTTGAACCAACAAGAAAAGAAAGTAATTTGATGTTTCGCGGAAAATGTGTTTGGTCTGTGATGTTTTTCTGTGCATATGTGGAGGAAGAGTCAAAATTGTTTTTTGTTTTTTCTCCACATTCTGCGACGGTGAATACACCTGAGGCAAATGAAAAGTACTCGAATGCTGACATCACCGACAGGTGAGAAAAAAAGTGAAATTTTTTTTTGTGAAAACAACATTTGGGACTTGGCTTCTTTGTATGATGCCCGTGAGAAAAGGGGAAATTGGGGGGGGGGTTAGACGGGGGTGCGGAGAGAGACTTGAGGTTTGGAAAAAAAAAGGCTGGGGAAAAACAGAAAGGGGAAGGGGAATTGTGTTTAGGGAAGTTGCGTGGGGGCGGGGGGTTTTTAAATTGGGTTTCGGGGCTGAAGTAGGCGTTCGTTTAAATGATATTACTGCGCCAAAAATTGTATGTTTGAAAATTCCCCCGTTTTTTTTTTTTTTTCTCGTCACTATCGGGTTTCTAGCTTCTTGTTTGTTTGTTTTGTGCTTTTTCTTTATGTTTTCAAGCCATGCCCCTTTTTTCCCCAAAATCTCAGTTTATGGCATTTACGCAGTGTATTTTGCACTTCCTGTTACAAAAGATTTTTTAAATTTTTTACCGCATCGTTTTGTTCTGAATGTACTTTTGCTCTTTCAAGTGGGCGGGGGAAAAGCGATTGGAATGACGGTGCTCCTTTTTTAATTTACGCCGCGAAGATTTTGGGTTGAACCGGATTCATTTATGTGTGGTCAAAGTATGTTTGTAGCCCTGTCGATTTTGGAGGACCTACAGCGATGCATATGGGGTGTTCACATGCCCCGTTTTTTTGACCATGCATTATAGGGTTTTTTTACGTAAAGGGATCTGATGAAAAAAAACCCTTGCTTGTAGTTTATTAGTTCAAACCCCCTCTGAAAGTTTTTTTTATATTTAAAAAGAAAAATATCTGTGAAGGGGGGCTGTGGAAAGCCCCCGCAAGGGGTTTTATATTGCTTCTGTTTTCTTTCGTCTCTTTGTTTGTCTTCCGTTTATCTGTGTTACTCTCTGTTTTTTCCCCATGTCTTGTTTTTTTTGTATGCATAGTTATATGGTCGATACAAACTGTAGTAAAAAAGGGGAAACCCGCGACTGTGAACCTGTCGTCCTCTGTGCTCAAAGTTGTCCTTTTGTCTGCGAAAAGGGTTTTCTCTCGCTGTCTGTCAGAACACCCTTTTTTTGTCCATGTGGAAAAATTCCCCGTTCTTTTTCTGAAGTCTCATTGTACTCTGTGCATGTAAAGTCCCTTTTATTCCTTCTGTCATTCTAAAAAGTCTCTGTGTCCCTTTATCTGTCTGAACCCATTTTGTTTTATGCGTATGCGGATCTTTTAGTCTTTTTACCGAATTCTCTTGTCTTTTGGTGTGTCTTTTTTTCTAACTATCTCCCTTCTTTTTTTTTTAAAGTTTTACTGCCTGCCTGTTTTGATTTTTTAGGTGGGAAAGTTCTTCAACACAATCCCAACAAAAAAAACAGCAGGGGAAGGACAAGTTTCAGGGATATAAAAGAATTGTTGCGTGTGTGTGTGTTTGTGTGGGTGTGTGGTTGGTGGTGTGTTGGGGTTGTGAGAGAAGAGCAAGCGGTGGGAACAGTCGAACGATGAACAAAAACATGTTTCCGTTGTTTGGGATGATTTTCCTGGGGAAAATTTATACGGAAAGATGACACAATTTGCGTTTTTCTGAAATTTTGACTGAAATTTCGCCTTTCAAAACGGGATATGCGGATGTACACATACATTAGTGTTATAATGGATGTAATGCAGAATCTGTTGTAACGAAATATTCATTAATGTAGGGAGAGGGTGTGTGTGTCCAAAAATATCCAAAGTTTTTTAACATACTATAATGAGGATTTCTTTTGGCAGAGCCCTCCACGTCGCCGAAGACCCCGAAAAAAATAGGGATGAGTTTTTAAAGGGATTATTTGTATCGCCATCACGGGGTTTATGTGTCCTTTTAGGTATTTTTCACAGTGCGTTTTAAAAAAGTTTCATATAACAAGCATATTTGTTCGGGTTTAAAAAGTCTCCCGGTATTTGACGTCGCTATTAATGAAAAGCTCGAAGACTTTAAAAAAGACTGCACCGAAGTGAAAAGAAGTCAAATACAAAAACACAAAAACCAAAATGCAAAGGAACGCTTTTTTGATAAAAAGACAAAGCAAAAATTGAACGTTGGCAGTTTCTTCCCCCTTTAAAGCAAAATACGGTAAATAAAAAAAAAAGCTACACAACCGCAGCCAAAATGAGAAAGATTCTTATTTCTGACGCGATTTTGGGGAGTAAGTTTTGGCAATTTTTGGTATTGTTATGCAATCTCAAGAAGACAAATTTTCGGAAATCTATTCACTTGTTTTTTTGCAGGTAAAAAAGCCCATTTTGCACTCTGTTTTGCGTGTTAATTTGATTTTTGTCTGAACAGCTCTGTTTTTTTACGTATCCAACTATAAAAATTGTAGTATAGTCTCATTGTTCCTTCTACGGTTTTGACAGAGATTTTTTTGCAGTTGCGGTATCCCGAAAAGAAATTCTCGGGAAAAAATTTACCACGATGGCGTAGATTTATATCGTAGAGATTACGCCAGACACATCAAAACAGCTACCTGGCCCCGCTTGAATGTTTCGAAGCCTGGTGTTTGGTGCTGCTGTCGTAAGTTGTCTTAACACCAGTTCCCTCTGAGTGCCCCCTTTTTAGTGATAGAGAAAGGGTTGCCGAATGCAATTTTTTTGTAGACATAATCACTCAGCCATTTTTAGATTGGGTGTTTTCATAATTTAGTTTTGATTTTTGATTGGCCTTAGTGTTAAAGCTCGAATTTTCCCCAAATCCCTGTTTAAAACACATGCACAAAAAAAAGGAAAAAGTAAATATATACACAAACGAAGCACAACCACTGCGTTTTGGGGCCCGGGCAAACGCACACACACCATACACACACCACAAAACACACACACACACACACACCCCAAAACACAACCAACAAACACACATACCACAACCAAAAGAGTTAAATTTTTTCAATGGATTTAGCGAAAATAGTTCTTATTTAAAAACCTGCTGTTCATTGACAGGGATCCCATCTGTTAACTGTTTTATCTTATATTTGCTTATCTTTAAATAAATTTTTATGAATATTTCTCCCAATGTTTGTAAAACATGTTAAGTAGTTCGTGAGTGAAATTCATTTTTGCTGTTCTTTGAGAGGTCGTGCCGCAGTTTTAAATTTTTTAATCATGGATAAATGTTTACAATTTCATTCAAAGGGGGGTTGCACACAAAACCTCTATGAGAACTACGGGTGAGAGGAAAGAAGCAATCCATGAAATTTCGAAATAGGTTGGGGGCCTCCTAAATCACAGGCGTAGTATTGCTTGGGCACCTTCCACCCCTTTCAACAGCCTTTGGGTTGGGAGGTTTTTTTCCGATGATGAATTTATCCCCTTAATTAAAGTTGGGTTTTTTTCCCCCAAGACACCCTGGTTTTTCTTTTGTGAGAAACTGAAGATGGTGGTCCTGTTTAAAACCCTTGTGTAATGCAAAAGTTCCGAAAGGGGGAAAAAATTTATGAACGATTGGTTGACCGTGGTTCTTCCACGTATTAGAGGAAAATTTTTCCTTTTTTGGGGTACTGGGGAAAAGTTCCCAAAGGGTTTTTGTGTGAGAAAAATGACAGTGTTCTGAAAATTTCCTATCCTTTTGGGAAAAGTTTTTTTCCTTTAAGAACGATTTTATATCATGTTTTGGGGGCAAGCAAACCCCTACTCTAAAGAAAAAATTAAGATAATTATAATAGTGTAAGACAATGAAAATTGTTTTGTTAATTAAATTTTCAATGTTAAAAATTTTTAAAAAAATTTGTTATGCTGTATATGGTATTTTACATGGTTTAAAAAAAGAAAAAGCGAATTTGGGAATAATATAAAAAAAGTTGTGTCTTGTGCACATCAGGAGGGGAAAGGGGGTTTCCGGTTTTTACGATAGCCCATACCGTCGTCTATGAACTTCCCTGAACCCAGAGAAGTTGCGCCCGTGAAAAGGCCCCGACAGGTAAACAAAAGAGAATGTATGGGGCTATACACAGAAAACTCAAAAACAATAAGCCAATGGAACTGCCACAAATTTTCTGTTAAATAAAATTTAATCCCTTTTGATAATTCATCCAGGTGGAACTTTCCTATCATATCCCAAAGAGTGCACAGGCTTGCCTTTTAAAGTGTACGTACTTTAGCACATTGCGCTACGGTATATATTTGGACTGGAGGTACCCGTATGGATTTAGAATT
>JAFLJL010002128.1:0-29561 GCA_018398815.1 Conus ventricosus
CTAACTCACACCACACAGACAGACAGACAGACACAGACAGACACACACACAGACACACAGCTTTGTTTGTGTGTATCGTATCTCCAGACAAACAGACAGCTCCTCTCTGTTCTGCATCAGCTGGGAAGGGAAAACATTTCGACATTAAAGATGCGGTCTCCTTCGTGTGTGTGTGTGTGTCAGCTGGGAAGGGAAAATCTTTAGACATTAAAGATCTGGTCGCCTCACATCGGCTGTGATATTTGCATCTCTCTCTCTCTCTCTCTCTCTCTCTCTCTCTCTCTCTCTCTCTCTCTCTCTCTCTCTCTCTCTCTCTCTCTCTCTCTCTCTCTCTCTCTCAGTCTCTCCGAAAGGAAGATAGACACACACAGGCAGACAGACACACACACACACAGACTTCTCCTTGTTCTCCTTTAGCTTTCCTACACACACAGACAGACAGACAGACTTCTCCTGTTCTCCTTTCCCACACTCTGCTTTAGCTGAACTACAGCCGATGCAAAGCGGGGCGTCGAGGAGGTACGGTAATATTTCCCTACCATCGATGGAAGGAAAAGTATACCGTATTTTACCTTCCTCGACGCGCCGCTTTGAGAGAGGCGACACAAGGAAGGTGGGGGTGAACGGGTACACACACACAGACAGCTTTTTTTACTGCGGCATCTGTCTCTACTATACTCCGACAGCAGTCTCCGACAGCGTGTGTATGCCGGAGTCTCCGACAGCCACTCCTTCTCTACACAGAGAGACAGACAGACACAGACAGACAGCTAGACAGACAGTCTCCGACAGCGTGTGTCTCCAGAGTCTCTCTCTAGTCTCCGACGTCTCCTCTCATGATCTCCAGAGTCTAGTCTCCAACGTCTCCTCTCATCTAAAGATCTCCAGAGTGTCTCTAGAGTCTCTGAAAGATCTCCGCTGACCCCCTACCCCCCATCAGAAAAGATCTCTGTGCTCTGCAGTCTTCCCCCTACCCCCCATCAGAAAAGATCTCTGCTGCTCTGCAGTCTCCGTGCTTTCTGCTTGTCTGAAAGATCTCTTCTCTGCAGTAGACAGACTTAAAGATCTCCAGATCTCTCCGACAGACAGACAGACAGATCTTTTCTCCGCCTACGGTAAATTTTCCCTCCGCACTCCACGACACGAAGCTGCTTATGTAGCAGGAGGGGAGAGGAGGAGGGTGGAACAGTAGAGGAAAGGGAGAGAGGAGGATGAATGGGACATACGATAAGCGTGCATTAAGTCGTTCGTCAGCTTCTGCGCAAGCTCATAGGTGTGGATCATGTTGCCTGCATGCTGAACAGATTTTCTCTCTTGACGTGTAATCCTTCAAGACAGTTATTTATCTGGCTTTTTAATTCAGATTAATTGTTATGTAGATGTGGCTCTAAAACAGAATCAGACGGTACATAATCGCTGTCTCTGTCTGTCTGTCTGTCTGTTCTCTCTCCTCTCTCTCTCTCTCTCTCTCTCCTCTCCTTCTCTCTCTCTCTCTCTCTCTCTCTCTCTCTCTCTCTCTCCTTTTCCGGGTCTGCCCGGAAAGTAGATATGGTGCACGTATGCAAGACGCGGATGCACGTGGGTCAACCCCTTGACCCCCTCTGGCGAAAGTTGATTATGTGTGTGTGTGTGTGTGTGTGTGTGTGTGGTGTGTGTGTGGTGTGTGTGTATGTTGTGTGTGTGTGTGTGTGTGTGTGTGTGTGTGTGTGTGTGTGTGTGTGTGTGTGTGTGTGTGTGTGTTGGCCACATTCTCTCTCTCTCTCTCTCTCTCTCTCTCTCCTCTCTCTCTCTCTCTCTCTCTCTCTCTCTCTCTCTCTCTCTTTCTTTCTCTCTCATTTTTCTCTGGAGAAAAAAAAATTATGTCGAATCGTTTTTTGCAAAACGTTTTTTAGTTTTTACCGGAAGTGCCGCCATCTTTAAAAACCGAGAAGGGGATCACTCTCAGACCACTTCCGGTCACAGGGGAGATCACTCTCAGAGCTTTAATTATTTGTTCATTCTTCCACGCAATTTACGTTCCTCTCATAGGTAGTTTTAACTCTGGCTCTCTCTCTCTCTCTCTCTCTCTCTCCTCTCACTCTCTCTCTCCTCTCTCTCTCCTCTCTCTCTCTCTCTCTCTCACGATTTTGTTATAGAACATAGACAAGAAACACAAATGAGTGATGGAAATGGAAACGATTTTTTGCTTAGCTGTGTAGGCACCTAATTTGCAGTTTTTTTTCGTTTTCTTTTCCTCTGAGCAAAAACAAAAGACATTGTAACCCCTTGACAAAAAGGCTATTAGCCAATGTCAAAAAAAGATGTCAGTGTCAGTGTCAGTGTGTCTTGCTCGCTCGCTCTCGTCTCTTTCATCTTCTGCCCCCATTATATTATTAACATCGCCACATTCTCTCACCGTTCCCAGTCCCCTCTCCGCCCCCTCTGCGTCACGCCTGTAATGACTGTTCGGGAATAACAATCTTTTCTTCCCATCTCCAGTCACGCTCCGCTCCGCTCTAGTTGACGGCGCGGCGTCTGTAATCTTTTCTTCCCATCTCCAGTGATGTTTCTTACACCGTTTATTTCTCTCTCTCTCTCTCTCTCTCTCTCCTTCTCTCTCTCTCTCTCTCTCACTGATATGCTGTAAGAAATGCCGCATGTGCTTTTCACGCCCTGTATGAAACAGAACTCTGTCTGTTCTCTTTCGTGTGTCTGCGAGCGTGTGTCGTACTGCTGCTGTGCTTCTCTCTCTCTCTCTCTCTCTCTCTCTCTCTCTCTCTCTCCTCTCTCTCTCTCTCTCTCTCTCTCTCTCTCTCTCACACACACACACACACACACACACACACACACACAAAAACACACAAACACACACACACGCACACGCACGCACAGAAAGAGACAGCCAGAAAAAAAAAGAAAAAAAAGACACAGAGAGTTAGGTGTGCGTGCGTGCATGCGTGGGTCAGAGGGCGTGTGTGTGCTTTGCTCAGGATTTTCAGAGAAATAGGGGGAGAAAAAGAACAAAAACCAAAAACCAAACAAGCAGAGTCTTCTTCTTTATTATTAATATCTTCTTTATAATTTGTTTGCGGACAATTATGGTAAGAAAGAAAGGAAAAAAAAAAAAAAAAAAAAGAGAGAGAGAGAGAGAGAGAGAGAGAGAGGAGAGAGAGAGAGAGACAAGGCAAAGAAAGAAGAGACAGACGCATAGTAGAGACAGAGACAACAGAAATAAAGAGCCTTCTAATCTTTCCCTCCCCATCAAGGAAGGTAAATGCAATAGCGACCGCAGTCACTTAGCTTTTCCCTTCCCATTGCTTAACGGTGGTGCACAGCTGCTGCTAACGACCCTCTCCCTCTCCTCTCTCCATCCCGCCCTCCCTATCTTTTTCTTCCCATTGCTGTATAGGGCCCTTTGAGAACCAAAGAGCCAAACAAAATAAACACAGACACTTAAGAAAGGAAAAAACAAACTTCATTAACGCCATCTTACTACACAAAATTGCCATTCGTAATATACATTAAGCACAACATTGCTGTTCTACGTATAGGTAGAGACGTAAATAAGCACATGAATTTTAAACAACACACATCCATTATTCTTTTCGTCAGGACAATCCTCAAAGGCAATCATGATAGGAACGTTCGTAACGTCGGCTAAAATCGTCTTTTTACAATAAGGGCAAACATCTAGGGACTCGCCACACGGCCGACAGTACAAAAAATGACCACAAGGAAGCAGTGTCAAACTAACGGGTCTCTGTTGACACAACCGACAAAGGCTCCGTTTTTTTAACAGCTGGTTTTCTATCCTTAATGCCTCTAGCCTTCTGAGTAGGGTCTTTTTTTTCCTTTAATGTCTCTACGCTTTTGGGTACAGTCTTTTCTCCAACAAGAACGTCAGCAGAGACGTCGCAGTAACTTCACCTTCACTTTTTGAAAGGTATTCATATGTTGACAGAACAACATCTCTTGAAAATTCATTCAAAAAAAGAACAGCTTCCACGGAGCGGGGTGTTGCTCTTTTGAAGCCATGCCGTAAATACTATAGCAGACGCCGGGGAAGGGACACAGGCAGCGTGACAGGCAATAAAGACTGTCGTTATGCCCAGCCTCTAGGTGTGATCTGCCTTGTTTATGACAGAGCTTGTCAAGTGAGAAGAGAATTGATTTTTTTGGAAACAGTGTGGAAAGCTCTCATGTGCCGCCGCTGACGGCCACTCGGATTAAGCTAGGGAATGCGAACGTTCGCAGCATTTGTGTGGTGAACAATGATCAGGATTTGCAACCAAACAAAAAAACCAACAACCAATCACATAAATTATTATAGACAAGTGACATAGCAGTTCGCTAAGATACAAACCATATAAACGGCATCAGACAACAGATATACGCAGCGTACAGTCAGCCACCACAACTATAGGTCATTGGGGGCAAAACGTTCCCAAACAGTTCAGCTGCGTGTCAACTTGACCCGACAGAGAGCGCGCCACAAAAAACGTCCATAATCGTCTGGCACCAGACAAATTGCGGCTAACGACTCTCTCTCCCAGACGGCGTCTAAAAGGGAGGAAAATCAAATGGGAGGGGGTGGGCTAAAAAAAAAGTAGCATATCCGCCGAGTTAGAAGCACATGTGTAAAAAAGTAGCAACTCTTATGAAGCACACCATCAATATGTTTTTTATCCTTCGTATTCCACCACTGTTAGTGCAGAGAGCGCGGACGACGGCAGGCGTCACAGTCACGGCAGGCGTCACACATAATCTCCTTCAGTATACGTTTCACTGTACAACTACCATCGCCAAAATATTTACAGAACTTCACTTCAGTAAGCGGAAAGTATTTGCGACACATAAAGCAAAAGTTACAATCCTGTATACACATGGTTGTTTATTGCCGTGTGCGTGTGGCATAAAGATAGCGTCTACTATTGGGCACCTGTCATGTGACGTAGCCTCACATCAAGGCATGTGACGCTCCATCACATGTAGTTAGTAATATGAATCATTTCCCCATGCCACTACTAGAAAGGAAGGATATTCATGTGGCTTGACTAGTGTAGCGGGCGTCCCCAAAAATTGTGATATGACTCAGTAAAGAAAAGAAGGGTGGTCATTGGGTGAAAGTGACCACTGAGAGATAGTTTAAACAAGGGCTGGTAAGGTGCTGGTCATGTGTTTTGAAACACTGAGTATGCACTCACTAAGGAGGAGGAAGGAAAGAATTAGTTTTAACCCAGCAGATGGCCTAGAGACTCGAACCTGTCAGGACGTTGGTCCTCGCTGCTGACCAGTCATTACCAGGTGAGCGATAGATAGTTGGGAAAGCTACAGGGGAAAAACTTATAGGAAAAGAGAAAGAAAGAATTCATATGTTGAATTAAGAAGGTTACTTACACGAACCTTATTCGTGTTTCAGCCCTTCACCCTTTTACCCTTCGCCCTTCACCCTTTTACCCTTCGCCCTTCACCCTTTACCCTTCGCCCTTACACCTCACCTTTCACCCCGTGAGGTGGTTGAAGATGGCCATGGTGTGGGGAACACACCGGTAGGCAGCCCCAGGAATTAAGGACTCCAGGAGAGGAGTCGGGAACTCGTCATCTCTCCAGGGACAGGAGAAGACGAGGGAGAGGAGTTGGAACTCATCTCTCCAGTGACAAGAAGAGTCGAGGGAGAGGAGTCGGAAGTCGTATCTACCAGGACGGGAGAAATCGAGGGGGCGAGATGATGTCTGAGAGAGACAGGGAATCCTGAAAGGATGAGGCGAATCGTAGTTCGGATGCAGGCATAGCATCAAGGAGTGAGAGAATCATTTATTTTCCTGGTCTGGAGTTTGTTGGCCAATGTTGTGTGGAGGCCATGACTTTATGAAGTCTTGAGTGAGTTAGTTTGCCTCTCAGTGGAAAGAGGGCTTCATGTAT
Source organism: Conus ventricosus (assembly GCA_018398815.1). Taxonomy (NCBI): domain Eukaryota; kingdom Metazoa; phylum Mollusca; class Gastropoda; order Neogastropoda; family Conidae; genus Conus; species Conus ventricosus. The sequence continues at coordinate 5,902 of JAFLJL010002128.1, forward strand.
AAATTTGTTGATAACGTGTTTGATGTGATTTAGTAAAGTGTTTTCCCGAAGGAGAGGGGGAGAAGAAAAAACATTCGGTAGTGCGCCTTTTGGTTGATTGGAGAGATTGCGTGTGCGTATGGAGTAAATGCTGTCATGAATGCGCGTGTGCAAAAGTGACAGTGTGACAGTGGTGACCCCCGACTCCAGTTTCACCGGCGTAGCTGCCGTTTGTTTTCCCGGAAAAAAAAAAAAAAAGATTTCTATTTGTGCCCTCAAGGGTTTGAGGGAAGAAAAAAAAAGAAATTAGTTGATTATTGATTGTGTATAATATTTGCATTTGTTGTTGTTTTTTGCTATTTCTATGTGTTTTGGGTGGTTGACATTTCTTTTGGTTGCTCTACTCCGTTAAGGATTTTTTTTTTTTTGTTAGGATTTCTTTTTGACCCTTCCCCACCTCAGGACCGATAGCCTCAACCTCCTCTTGCTCGAACTGGCAGCAAGGGGGCAGGCGTTGAGGAGTCGTTGTCCTTCCCCTAGAGGTTTAGAATTTTTGTCCCCTTCCCCAGGACTGATAGCCCCAACCTCTTCCTGCGTTTAGCAGGGGGACATGGCGTTGGGGAGTCAATAGTCTTTTCCCTTCTCATAAATATCTATTTCTTTCTTCAATAGTCTTTCCCTTCTCATAAATATCTAATTCTTTATTTGTATATACTATACTTACGTTTTGGGAAACATATAACATCATTATATATCGCCTTATTTTTATTCATACTTAGAAATTGTTTTGGTTATATCTGTTGACGGTTCATTATGGATGATTTTGATAAATATGTTAAACAAGCGGAACGCTTGGGTTTTGATGGAGAAAAACTTACTAACTATGTGCAACAATGCATAGATAGGGCAGGACCAGGCTAAGAGAAAGAGAAGAAAATCAAAGGAAACTAGAAAGTGAAGAAAGGAAACTACAAAGAGAAGAAAATCAAAGGAAACTAGAAAGTGAAGAAAGGAGATTACAGAGGAAGCTGAAGCTGAAGAAAAAAGACTACAGAGGGAAGCTAAATCGGAGGAAAAAAGACTACAGAGGGAATCTGAAATTGAGAAAAAAGACTACAGAGGGAAGCTGAAGCTGAAGAACGTCAATTTAAGTTGAGACAGTTAGAACTAGAGACTGATGCTGAAATTAAAAGAATACAGGCATCAAGAGAACCTCCACCAGTTCCACCAGTCGGTTCCGCAGCCATGCCTCAACCAAAAGCGGCATATATTCCAAAGTTGCCACCTTTCGAGGAAAACACGGATGACATAGATAGTTTTCTTTTCCGCTTTGAAAGTCACGGCGACGTCTTGTGGTTGGCCAAAGGAAAAGTGGACATTGTATAATTGCGTCGTTGTTTAAGGTAGCGCTTTGACACTGTACCACTCACTTGCAGCGAAACAAAATTTAACTTGGGATCAGTTGAAAGAAGAACTCCTCAAGAAATTTCAATGTTCTGCTGATCGTTTTCACGAACGTTTCCGTTCGGTGCGCCCTGAAAAAGGAGAATCGTTTCCGTCGTTTCTGATCCGTATGAGTCATTGTTTAGATCAATGGATCGATTTATCAAAGACGAACAAACTTTTCAATCACTGCGAGATCTCCTTCTTAGAGAACAACTTTTCCAGAGCGTGAGCAAAGATCTGGCCACTTTCCTTAAAGAAAGGCAATTTGAAAGCGTTGAGGAAATGTGTCAGATGGCTGATCAGTATTGTATCGCTCACCAGATAAGGGCGTGGCTAGGAAAGGAGAATTTTCTATCTTTGAGTCTCATGCGTCCATGTACTATCTCATCAGGACAGGGAAGTTACAGGAAAGGAAATCGTGGTCATTTCTGAGTCCTCAAGGATATACCTATCCTAGGAACGGACAGGGATCTTTCCGCGGTTCGAGTGACTTTCATCAGTACCAGTACTCACCGCCGGAAAAACCCGTTACTTCTCAGCAAACGTTCCGAGGTCGTGGACAACGACCACCACGTAGACCTTTTGGGCCAGTTCGTGGACAGAACGAAGTTCACAAAATCAGTCGGCTGCCGATCAGACAATGCGATGTTTCTTTTGTGATGGCAAGTTCCATTTGAGGAAAAATTGCCTTTCAAACCAAATGATTCAAAACCCGCATTAGTCTCCACTGATTGTGAAGAAGGCCTTGTTTTGGCACCACATCAAGCTGTTGATGGACTGGTGTTAGAAAACGGAGCCATCAAGGATTGCAGGCTTTGGTTTTGCGAGACACTGGGTGCACCACCGCTGGTGTACGGAAATCTTTCGTGCTTCAAAACCAGTATCTCAACACTGTCCAAAAGTGTAGGTCGTTTGGAGGCAAGATTGAAACGTTTCCGCTGGCGAAAATTTCAGTCGATACACCGTACTACTCCGGTATTCTTACCGCCTGTGTCATTGATAACCCAGTTTGCGACTTGATCTTGGGCAATTTGCCAGGTGTCGCTACAGTACATGGTGGTGCTGGAGGATCGTTTGTTCCTTGTCTTGTGAGTACCAGATCGGACATCATAGAGCAGGGAAAGGCTACAAAGCCGCTAAAAGTCTCAAAACTGGATGAACTCCAGATTACCCCAGATGATCTAAAAGAAATGCAGGAAAAAGACGAGACGCTGACGACGGTACTTGCTGCTGCTAAACAGACTGTAACGGACAAACTAACGGACAAACCAACGTACATACTGGACTCTGACATTCTCTACAGGTGTGTACCTGGACGGGACAACAAACAAGTTGTCGTTCCAAAACCACTTAGAGAGACAGTACTACACACGGCACATGATGCATTGTTCGCTGGTCACTGTGGAATCAAAAGAACATTAAAGAGAGTTCTTGATTCTTTTTATTGCCAGGTGTCACAAAGGAAGTTACAAAATACTGCGCTCATGTGACATCTGCCAAAAGACATCTCAGAAAGGTCGCGTCCCATGTGCACCTTTGCACAAAATGCCTCTCATTTCCGTTCCATTTCGGAAGGTAGCTATTGATCTTGTTGGGCCTTTACCACTGTCTTCTTCCGGATATCGCTATATCTTGACTTTGGTGGATACAGCGACAAGGAATCCAGAGGCGATTCCACTGAAGAAAATTGATACAGTGTCTGTCGCTGAAGCTTTACTTGCGATTTTTTCCAGAGTGGGTCTTCCAGACGAAATTCTCTCGGATTGTGGAACGCAATTCATTTCCGATCTCATGAGAGAAATTTACAGACTGTTGTCAATCTCTTCCATCTCAACCACGCCATATCATCCCCAATCGAATGGCATGGTTGAACGTTTCAATGGAACGTTGAAGTCCATGTTGAGAAAGGTTGCAAGGCAGGAACCCCATGAATGGGATCGTTTCATACCGGCTTTGCTTTTTGCATACAGGAAATGCCGAACGAAACGCTGGGATTCTCACCATTTGAGCTTCTTTTCAGACACTCACCAAGGGGTCCTTTGGATCTATTGATGACACAATGGACGGAAAAGACGGACATACCTGACAGTAAAACTGTTTACCAATACGTTTATGAACTGCATAATCGTTTGAAGGATGCATGTGAGCTTGCTCAAACAGTCAGCTGATAGAAAAACAGATGTGTACAAGGTCTTTGCAGACAGAAAAGCAAAGGCACGTTCCTCAGTGTAGGGGATAAAGTTCTTGTACTACTCACTGATGAACATAACAAGCTCGTGTTATGTGGAAGGGTCCTTTTCAGGTGGTCGGAAAACTTTCTGCAGTAAATTATAAGATCAAAATGGCAAACACTGAGAAGGTATTTCATGTGAACATGTTGAAGAAGTATGTTGAACGTACAAATGTTGCCATCAACCAGTCAGTTGAGTGGATATGTCCTGTGTCAGAAACTGATGTCACATGACAGACATTATCAGTGATGAATTTGTACCCAATGTGACGTACAGGGACAGATCAAAGGTCGTGAAAACAGCAAATGTAGGAGTGTTAACATCTCCCAGTGCAGATGATGTTGTACCCCTTCCTATTCTGTCTATCAAAGGTGAAACCTATGAGGATGTGGTTCTGTCGAATGATTTGTCTACAAGTCAAACAGAACAGCTCAAAGACATTTTGAAAGACTTTCAGGATGTGTTGACGGATACCCCAGGTACAGTAACTGGTAATTGAACCCCATAGTATTCAGTTAACTTCTGAAATACCAGTGCAAACCAGACCATACCCCCTCCCATTTGCAAAAAAGAGGTGGTTGAGAGAGAAATCAATGTATGCTGGATTTAAAGGTGATAGAACCTTCTACGTCTCCGTACAGCTCACCAGTTGTATTGGTGGACAAACCTGATGGATCGGTGCGTTTCTGCATCGATTACAGAAAGTAAATAAGATCACTGTGTTCGATGCCGAGCCTATCCCAGACATTGAAGAACTTCTGTGTCAGCTCTCAGAGGGAAATTATTTTGTGAAAGTATACTTGACTAAAGGAATTCCAGTTTACAATTGAACCAGTGCCTGGAACACAAAATGTCATGGCAGATTTATTGTCACGTGTATGAAATAATCATGGACAAATGTAACTGTCTTCAAGGGAAAGACTATTCCTGTTTTTGTCTTTCTTAATGATTACGGTGTGATCACATTTGACAGTGCATTATATGCACTTGACGATTTAAATCAAGTGGTATTTATGCACAATTTGCTTGTTGAAGTGACTATATGTTTTACAAGCAAAAACTACTTGATGATGATGTATTACATATCTATTCTTTGCTTTATTCTTTCGTAAACAATGAAAATCATCATGTACTATTTATGTCTAACTTGCTTGTGAAGATGAATATGTATGTATGTGTGATGAGCAAATAACCCTTTAGAAATGTATATACACATGTTTTGATTGTGCAATGAGACAAACCAATTGTTTTCATTTGTCACTGTCAACAATGGAAAGCATGTGACTTTTTCAATGGACTATAACATTACATGTGGGAAAAAACTATGTTTAAACTGTTTATTTGTTTACATGTCTATTGAGAAACATTTACACTTGGAAATATTCTCATTTTCATGAGGTTTTGAAACATATGATGTGAGACAAAGATCAAGGGAAAATATGTGCTTCACATCTTATGTATGAACACAATTTGTACTTTGAATTGTTAATATCCCTAATTGTTTTATCCATGTAATTTGTGAAATGTATTTTGTGAAGTATGGTGATCAATTATGAATTTTTTTTTAGAAAGACTGAAAGTTTGAAATGTGCTATTTATGGTGGATCATGATGATTGATTCTATACGTTGATTATTAATTTGGTGAATCATGTGTGATGGTTACACATTTGAGATTCATGGCTGAAGATGTGTTTAAGTGAAGTTGTATATCCTTTAAAAAATTTTCTGGAGAAAATTTTTTCATCCCAGGATGGGGGGGTGTCATGTGACGTAGCCTCACATCAAGGCATGTGACGCCCATCACATGTAGTTAGTAATATGAATCATTTCCCCATGCCACTACTAGAAGGAAGGATATTCATGTGGCTTGACTAGTGTAGCGGGCGTCCCCAAATAATTGTGAGTATGACTCAGTAAAGAAAGAAGGGTGGTCATTGGGTGAAAGTGACCACTGAGAGATAGTTTAAACAAGGGCTGGTAAGGTGCTGGTCATTGTTTTGAACACTGAGTATGCACTCACTAGGAGGAGGAAGGAAAGAATTAGTTTTAAACCCAGCAGATGGCCTAGAGACTCGAACCTGTCCAGGACGTTGGTCCTCGCTGCTGACCAGTCATTACCAGGTGAGCGATAGATAGTTGGGAAGCTACAGGGGGAAAAACTTATAGGAAAAGAGAAAGAAAGAATTCATATGTGAATTAAGAAGGTTACTTACACGAACCTTATTCGTGTTTCAGCCCTTCACCCTTTTACCCTTCGCCCTTCACCCTTTTACCCTTCGCCCTTCACCCTTTTACCCTTCGCCCTTCACCCTTCACCTTTCACCCCGTGAGGTGGTTGAAGATGGCCATGGTGTGGGGAACACACCGGTAGGCAGCCCCAGGAATTAAGGACTCCAGGGAGAGGAGTCGGGAACTCGTCATCTCTCCAGGGACAGGAGAAGACGAGGGAGAGGAGTTGGAACTCATCTCTCCAGTGACAAGAAGAGTCGAGGGAGAGGAGTCGGAAGTCGTATCTCCAGGACGGGAGAAATCGAGGGGGCGAGATGATGTCTGAGAGAGACAGGGAATCCTGAAAGGATGAGGCGAATCGTAGTTTCGGATGCAGGCATAGCATCAAGGAGTGAGAGAATCATTTAATTTCCTGGTCTGGAGTTTGTTGGCCAATGTTGTGTGGAGGCCATGACTTTATGAAGTCTTGAGTGAGTTAGTTTGCCTCTCAGTGGAAAGAGGGCTTCATGTATAAAATTTGTTGATAACGTGTTTGATGTGATTAGTAAAGTGTTTTCCCGAAGGAGAGGGGGAGAAGAAAAAACATTCGGTAGTGCGCCTTTTGGTTGATTGGAGAGATTGCGTGTGCGTATGGAGTAAATGCTGTCATGAATGCGCGTGTGCAAAAGTGACAGTGTGACAGCACCATAGCACTGAAGTTGTTTAAATGTTCCACTCCTCATAAAAAAGTCACTTTATCAGATGTGAGCACGGCAGTTAATCCCAGTCTGTCCACTTCCAACAGAATAGTTCAGGGCCGACGGCCTTATAGCGCTAATGATGTAGGTCTTGACGTATTCATATCATATATAAAGGGCAATAGAGAGTGGAAGAGGGAAAAAAATATTTTGGGGGATTTGGATGGGGGGAGGGAAAAATTCTCTCTCTCTCTCTCTCTCTCTCTCTCTCTCTCTCTCTCTCCCACACACACACACACACACACACACACACACACACACACACACACACACACACACACACACACTTAGACTTCGGGTTGAAGAATCGTTGTAGCCAGCTTAATCACGCCTTTTTCGGGTTTTTTGTGTTCTAAAGGGAGTTAAATTTCAGCTAAAGAGCTAGCCCCCCCCCCAAGCGGGCCCTAAGCGTCCCCTGCAAGAGGCGTTTTGAATAACGAGCTGGTTTGCCGTGGTATCAAAGTGTTCGAACTCGTTACTCGTCCCCCTTAAGAAAAATTTTTTTAAAACAGCCAGACGCTTTGCCCCCGTCCTGAAAATCGTTAGCCCTCTCCTCGCTCAAAGCAAAACCCCGCTTTTCCCTCTTGGTTCTTGCGGCGAAGGTCCGGGTTTTTTTGCGGCACAGGTCCGGGTTGGGGCCCGGAGGTCCACCCTCTGGCTAACCTTCACCCCACCACTTCTTACGGACCAAACCCATGGTCCGGGAAAACTGGGGGGTCCGGGCCCCCCTATTTTAAAAACACAAAAATTTAAAAAAAAAAAAATTGCGAGAAAAAACGTAATTACAGCCCCAGGAAGGGGGAAACAAGGGGGGGGGGGGGGGGGGGGGGGGGGAAAACCTACCTAAAATTTAAAAAAATTTTAAAAAATTAAAAAAAAAATGTTTTAAAAAAAAAAGGACTTTTGGGGTCCCGGGGGCCCACTCAAGCGAAAGATAAGACCCCCCCCCCCCCCCCCCCTTCGGGCGGGCTGACTTTAAACCACCCCCAATAACAATGACGTTCAAAACAAACCCAAATAAAGTTTTTTTTTGGACGTTCAAACATCAGTTCGCCTACTCGGGGGGGGGGGGGGGGGGGGGGGGGGGGAGGGGGGTTTTTGGGCACTTTTATTGCCTCGTAAGCGGCGAGAGAGGGAGCCAGAGATAAATTTACGAGAAAAAATTGACTTAAAAAGAGAAACACCCCAAAAATTGCCAACGGCTAAATTTTGGGGGGCCTGCCGGGGCTTAAAGGGGCGGGGTTTTGCAATTATTGAAAAAGGCGATGGGTGCAGGACCGACGATGAAAAAAAGTGTAGCAGGGTTGAGACACCCCAAAACCCACCACCCAAAACCCCTCCCCCCACACACCCAAAAAACACAAAAACCCACACACGAGGGTATGTGAAAGAGGAGAGGAGAGAGAGGAGGGGAGAGAGGAGGAGAGCACAGTACTCAGGCCATGCACAGTTGTTCTTTTTTTTGTCTTTTATTCTGTACACTTTTAAACAAAACCGCCCAATCGCACCTTTTTTACTTAGGGGTAGATAGAGGGCTCGGTCAGGCTAACGTCAGTGGGGCAGAAAACCATAGGACCCTGCGTGTAGAAGTTGTTTTTTTTTTTAGACAGTTTCTGCCCAATTTTATGTGCAAGATCAAAGACCAAAGACAAGAGACAAAGGGGGAAAACAGTCTGGGGACAAGAGAGAGCAGTCACTTTTTTTTTTTTGGTGGGGAAAAACAGAACTGCAAACCCGCGTGTTAAGGTCAAACCCACACAAAGGGGCAAAAAGGAACTAGTCTAAACAAGAGAAACCCAAACAAGGAGTCCAGTCATTTTGGAGGGGTGATCCGGGGGGGTTGCGTGTAAGAGGAAATTCGTAAAGACAAGAGATAAAGAGAGAAAAGTCTTGCACAAGAGAGGGCAGTCGCTTTTTTTCTTTGGGGGTCTAACACTAAAACCCGGTGTTAAGTCAAACACACAAAGAAAGATACAAAGAGAGAAGAGGGGCGAGTCCCGGGGTCCTTTTTTTTGGAATCTAGCACTGGGTTTTGCAGCAAAAACTGCTTGCTAAGATCAAAACCCCACAAAGACAAGAGACAAGAGAGAAAAAAGTCCCAACACAAAAAAACCCTACCGAAAAGAAAGGAGTTAGTCATTTTTTTGAGAGCAAGTTACACAGCAAAGAGAAGACCCGAGACAAGACAAGGGGAAAAAAAAGACAGGGTGAGCAGTACAAAAGCACGCACGCCCCCCGGTTGCTAAATCAAAAATCACAAAGCAAAAAGGGGTTTTTAGAGAGTAAAGGGGAAGGTCCCTTACATCAAAAAATTTTTTTTTTTTTTTTTTTTTTGGGGGGGGGGGGGGGGGGGTTAAACACAGCATAGAAGTGATTTATCAGTAACAAAAATAGACTACTGTTAGGTACCAACACACTGAAAGGGTTTTTTTATTTCCATCCTCGTCCCTCAAAAAAAGCCCCCCTTTAAGGAGACTCGGCGGCTCTTTTTGCCGAGTGTTTCCCGGCGTTTTTGGGTTTAAACCCCAAGCACCACCCACTGCAAACTGTACGTCATCAGGCCATAAGGCCGTTGGCCCCAACTTTTGGGGACTTTGTGTTGGGAAAATGGACCCACTGGGGGCGGGCTGACGGTTCAATTTGGGCCCCTGTCGCTGGCCTTTGGGAAATAAAAAAAAAACGTTTTTTTAAAAGAAAGGGGGGGAGAATGAAAGAAAAAAAAAACCAAACAAAAACAATTGGGACCCCCCGGGAGCCCAAAATTGAAAGGGGTGAAAGGTGCGGGAAAATGATTTATGATGATGTGATGATGATGTGGTGGTTTCGAAGAGAGAGAGAGCTAAGAGTAGTTTTTCGCGTGTTTGAAGCACAGTCATTTTGCCCAGCACTTTAAAAAAATTTTTTTTAAAAAAATTCAACTTAACCCCTTTTAAAATGCAAAACAACAAAAGAAAGTAAAATTTCCCTTTTGGACTTTATGCCCGGTGTCAGTAGAGAATTTGGGGCCCCCCCAAAAAGGCAAAAAATATTTAAAATAGGTTTCCCTGATCTTTTTTCCCCTTTTTTACTTTTATTTTTCCCTTCCCCCCCCCCCCCCCCCCCCCCCCCCCCCCCCCCCCCCCACCCCCCCCCCCCCCCCCCCCCCCCCCCCCCCCCCCCCCCCCCCCCCCCCTTTTTTTTTTTTGGGGTTTCCCTTTTTTTAAAATTTGGAATAAAGAGAGGTTTAAAAAAAAAAAAAAAAAAAGGTTTTTGGGGAAGGCCCCCAAAAAATTTTATTTCCCCCTTCCCCCCTTTTCTTTTTTGGTTTTGTTTTTTTTTTGTTGGCAGCCCGTTTTTAAAAAAAAAGGAAAAAGCTTTGGGAAAAAAAAATTTTTAAAGGTTGGGACGACATAACAAAGGGAAAATTTAAAAGAGAAAAAAAAAAATTACCAAAGAAAATGGTTTTCCTGGCCCTTGGGGTTTTGTTTATTCGCCCGGGCCCCCCTTTTTTTGGGTTTTTAAAAATTTTTCCTTCTCCTCTCCTCCTTCCTTTCTCCTCTTCTTTTTTTTTTTTGTGGTTTTGGGGCCCAACTTAAAAAAACCAGACCCAAAAGAAAGAAGAGGGTGTGAGGGGGTTAAAAAAATTGGTTGGGGGGGTTTTTTGGGAAAATTTCCTTTAAAAGAAAATAAAACGGTCACGAGGGCACCCGGGTTTTGCTCGAAATTGGTTCTCGTTGGGAATTTTTCCCGGAAGGGTCGTGTTTGTTTTTAAAATTCTCCCCCCCCCCTCCCCCCCCCCTCCTTTTCTTTTCCTCTTTTTTGGGGTTAAGGCTAATTTTGCCCCCCCAATAAATTTTCCCCCCCCTTAGTTTTTTGTATGTTGGAAAGTTTTTGTCTTGTGTTTCCCCCCCTTGGTGGTTGTGTTTTTGGGGTAGTTGGCGTTTTTTGGGGGGTGGGGGGGAAGGGGGCTTTTTTGCACGTTCCCTTGGATGTTTTGGTTTCCTCCGATACCAAAAAAAGGCAGAAGAGTTTTTTTAAAACCCCCCCAAATTGGGCCCGGGGGGGGGGGACAAAACGGTTTTTTTTTAACCAGGTTTTTTATTTCCCCCGAATTTTTTGAAAAAAGGGGGAATTTTTTTGGGGTTTTTAATTTTTTGTGTTTTGTGTGTGTGTGGGCTGGTTCTCTCGCTGTAGATTTAAAAAAGATCAGACAGACAGCAAAAGAAAAAAGAGACAAGACGCATAGTGAGACAGAGACAACGAAAAAAAGAGCCTTACAGCCGATGCGAGGGGGTTTTTGAAAAACAAGGAAGAATTACCTGAAGCGAACATACACCAATTTCGTCTAGCATTTGAGACACGCATCAGGTTGCCTCGCATTGGCCCTTGCGTCTGTGTTAATTCCTTTTGCACTGCCTCGTGTCGTGTGTTAAGATTCTCTCTCTCTCCTCTCTTTCTCTCTCTCTCTTCTCTCTCTTTTCTCTCTCTCTCTCTCTTTCGTGTATAAGGCCAATTTGCGTTCAGTATTTTTCATCCAGTAATTTGTATGTTGTATGTTTTGGGGTGTGTGTGGTGTGCGTGTGTGTGTGTGTGGGGTTTGTTTTGGGCCCTAGCTTGGCGTCCTTGATAGGGGAGGGTGGGAGGGAAGGGGGTGCTGACCGAGTGGCCCCCTTTGTACTGCTCAAAATAGGTGAAAAAAAAACGTCAGATTTTTTCCCAGGGAAGGAAAAAGTCAGAGATTTTGTTTTCCCGATAAACATGCCCCCCCCCCCCCCCCCCCTACTTAGTATTTTGAAGCCATCTATTTTTGGTGTGAGGGAAGAAAAAAATTTCAGAAATTTTGTTTTCCCTCATAAAACTGTTTCCCCCCCCCCCCTACCTTGTTTTTTGGCCCCCCACCCCCCCCCCCGCCTACCACCCGACATGTTTTAAATGTACTATGCGTTTACACTCTTTGGCCTTGGTTGTGATCCCTTCCTCTTGTTGTGCTAATTTTTGTGAGGGTAAACAGGACTTTCTCCGCCGCCCTTGGTGCCCTTTTCCCTTCAGACTACAGGCAGAAGGTTAAAAAAAGGGGCGGACAGAACGGGGGGACGATTTTTTTACAGTATTGAAAAGAATCTTAACAGTCTGTCACACTTCGGAATAGCTTCGAAAGGTAAGTAGTATTTTTTTTCCCCTTAGGGTTTGTTTGAAAACTATGGTTTCGGAATGGTTTTCAACCGAAATTCCAAGACCTCATTGCTTGAGTTTTTTGCAAAAAGTGACTGTGGGGAACTTCCTCTCAGACAAAAAACGGGGTTGGCTACCGGGTTTTGGCGGTCAGCAAACCCCTTCTGTCTTTTTTTTGTGGTTTAATTTCTGAGGTGGAAAAAACGAGAGATAGAAGGAGTACAGCGTTAAAAGGGGGGCTCAGAGGTATTTTTTTTGGCCCTTTCCCTGAAGACTTTTACTCTTTAAGGAAAGCGAGGGATAGGGTTTTCGAACCTTCGCAAAAAAACCCAGGTTTAAAAATTTGAAAATTACTTCAAAACGCTGAAAAGTTTTAATCAGTTTATTTGGGGAAAATTGGTGCAAATACATTTTCCTGGAGAAAAGGAATTCCGTGGTGGTTCAATAGAAAATGTGGAGTATCCCCCGGTTTTGAAACGTTTGATTTTTTAAACCCTTCATTGCAGCACCGCGTTTTTAGTAGGTATTCAAAGAAAATGCAAGTCTTAAACCCGCGCGGAAACCCCCGGAAGTGAGGAAGAAGTGTTACGGAATTTCCCTTTAAAGGGAAAAACTATGGGGCGTCACTCCCCTCGCGAATGATATTTTAGTTTTTTCGTTTTCGCCTTAACTTCTCTGGGCCCCTTCCCCCAAACCCACCTCATTTTTCAGGGAAAGTCCCCAACCCAAGACCGCCCAAACCCCAGCCAGCTTGCAAACCCCCGCCGGGCTTTCCCCCCCACCCGGCCCTCCAACCCCGGCCGGCCCAGCTGCTAGCCGCGCTGGACGACCAGTCCCGCTGGCCGTCCAACCCGGCCGGCCCCGCAGCTAGTCGCGCTGGACGACCAGCTCCAGTCGGCCCTCAAACCCCGGCCGGCCCCGCAGCTACCAGAGTGGACGACCAGCTCCCGGGCCGTTTCCAACCCCCACCGGCCCCCAGCTAGTTCAGCAGTGGGCGACCAGCTCCCGCCGGCCGTCCAACCCCGGCCGGGCCCCGCAGCTAGCTCAGGTGGCGACCCGTCCAGCCGGCCGTCAACCTGGCGCCCCGAGCTAGTCAGCGCGGACGACCCGCCCAGCCCGGCCGTCCAAAACCCCGGGCCGGCCCTCCACCCCGCCTCCGTCCACCCCCGGCCCCGGGGGCCCCCCCCAACCCCGGTGCCCTCCACCCCCAGCCTCCGTTTCCCAAACCCCCGGCCAGCCTTCAACCCGGCCGGCCCTTTCCCTCCCCGGCCGGGCGTCCACCCCCCGCCGGCCATCAAAAATCCCAAACCAACCCCGCAAGCGGCCGTCCAAAACCGGGTCAGCGACTCCCCGGCCAGAATGTCTCAGGGAATGCAGGCCCGGGCCCCGCAAGTGAGCGTGCAGAATCGAGCAGTCAATTGCTGGCGGTTATGGACTTGAGCCGGTCAACAACAGCAGCCAACCTTACAAGTCGAGCCCGGGGCAGCCGTCCCGCGACCGGTCCGCAGTTGGGGCGCCCCCCTTTTTCCCGGGCTTTTTTCTGCCCCCTCACATCCCTTTCCTCCCTGCCCGGTTCCCCGGGGCCTGCCTTTTTATTAGGGGTGACCCTGCGCTATATAAGAGGTAAAATTAGAACAAGAAAAAAGGGAATGTCAAATGAAGGACATTTTTAGCCCCAAAAGACTCCCATTTAAAGGGAATGCGGGGATTTTAAAAAAAAGTATTTTAGAGTAGTTTCTGTAGGTACCGTAGTAGCCCAAGCTTTGTATTGGGTCCCTTTTTGTAATCCAAAAAGTCATCAATCTCAATGGGGAAAAGGCCCGTCTTTGGCATTATGGTTTTGGGACATTTTATTTTTTTGTCGGCCTGCGGGTTGTCGTGAAGCGGGTGGAGCTGTGGAAAGACTGTTTTAGCGGCGTTTGACTTTCTTGGCCGGTGTGGGGGTGTGGGGTGTGTTTGTGTGTTTTGGGGGGGGGGGGGGAGAAGTGGGGGTTTCCAGCGTTTGGCCAAAAACTATGGATTGCCCAAAAGACCGTTATCTTGACTGGCTTTTGCATTGTAATGTTTAGAAAAGAGAAAAACTTTGTATCTCATGTGGCCCCTTTGCGGTCGGCTGGGGTTAAGCAACTTTTTTTTTATCTTTTGTATCTCAATAATTATGATGCTTCATGTTGGAAAAAAGCCCTTTTTGGGTCTCATAATTTTCTGAAGAAAGAGTGTGGTGAATTTTTTATGTGCTTTGCATTGTACCTGTTTTAGAAAAAAAAAGACTTTGTATTCCCAAAATTGTACTATTGTTGAGAAAAAAAAAGACTTTGTATCTCAAAAATTATAAAGGTTTTTATGTGGAAAATGAGAATTTGGGAAAAAAAAAAAACGGTTGTATCTCAAAATTATAATGTTTATGGAAAGAAAAAGACTTTGAGATTTTTTAGATATGAAAAAAAGACCCCCCCCTCTCTCTTCTCTCTCTCTTCTCTTCTTCCCTCTCTCTCTTCTCTCTCTCTTGTGTTGGGGTGTGTGGGGTGTGTTGTGTGTGTGGTGTGTGTGTGTGTGTGTGGGGTGTGTGTCGGGTTTTCCCCCCTGCATGGCTGGCGGGTACCCTCCGCCAGAGGGGAACGTTTTTGTAATTCCCCTTCCCTTTGTTGCCCCGCCTGTGTCAACACACACACACCACACACACACCACACACCCCCCCAACACACAACACACCACACCCAGCCCCCTTTTCTCTTTTCTCTCTCTCTCTCTCTCTCTTCTCTCTTTTCTCTCTTTTCTCTCTCTCTCTCTAAACACCCAGCTGGGGCGGGGGGGAAAAAAAATTCCCGTTTTTAAAGGGGTCCCGCCCCTGTCTCGGCTGTGCGGGGGGGAAAAATTATTACCGTATTTATTTAAAAAATTTCCCCCTTATCGGGTTTCGCCTCGTTCGGCGGGTAAGGCTCTTTTTTTTTTTTTTGTGTCCTGTCTCAACTATGCGTCTGTGTCTCTTTTTCTTGTCTGTCTCTCTTTTCTCGTTTCCTTCTTCGACACAAAAATCAGGCCGGTCTCTTCTGCTCGCTGGATGTATCCCGGACGAAGACAGCCCTACAGAGACGCAAAAAAGACTTAAATTTTTCACTTTCTTGCGAGTCTCCCCTCTTGTTGACTTAAAGATGTATTCAGACAGCCCAGCCAAACCCCGACGCTAAGATCCCCCAGATCTGATTTAAAGCCACAACGCTAAGATCTCCCCTCTGCTTGTTTTAAAGTGTATCCCCAGACGGCAGACAGTTTTTGTGTGTGTGTGTGTGTGTTGGGTGTGTGGTGTTTTTTGTGTGTGTGTGGGGTGTGTGTATGTGGTGTAAAGGGGGACATTTTTTTGACTTTAAAAAGGGGGGGCACCTGCATGGTTTGTGATATTTAGGTCCATCGGCTGGGAAGAGAAAATATTTTGAAAATTAAAAGATCTGGGTCGCCCTCGCTTTTTTAGGTCCGGTTCTGCTTGCAGTGAAATTCCCTTCCTTGGGCGCTGCTCTCTTTGTCTCTGTCTTTTTTTGGTCGACTGTTGCCTTTGATTGGGTTTTAGGGGGACTAGCCCTAGCGTAGCATACACAACTTCATTTTTCCTATCGCTGTCTCCCAAGCTGTCTGTCTGGGTGCCCAAGCCCCCTGGGGGGGGTTTTTACTAAGGGCGAAATTATTGAGGGGGGGCCGACCCCCTAACATTTTGAAAGACAATTTTCAGACGCTGTTTTAACCCGTCCCAATTTTTGGTTTTGTTAAAACAAACCCAACCCCCTCTCTCTCTAGATTTTCCCCGCGTTGGGTTGGGGCCAGCCATAACTTCTTTCTTTCCCCCTTTTTTTCCCTTTCCCTTTTCCCCTCTCTTATTTTTTTCCCCCTTCCATTCATTTTTTTTATAAAACTCTGTCCTTGGGAAAATTCAAGCTTATTGATGCGAAAACCACCATGTTTCCTTTGAGGTCTGTGGTTTGAAGATTACATCCGGTATTTTTAAAAAAAAAGGGTTTTTTTGGGCCCAAAGAAAGACAACTTTAAGGGGCAAAAAAGTTCAGGGGCCCCTTGGGGCCCCCCCTTTTGGGGACGAATGAATGCAAATCCTTAAAAAACCCCCAAACTCAGTTTGAGTGTTTCGACTTTTCCCGGGGTTTTTTTGGGTTTTCGATAGACGAGTTTTTCCCGGGGAAATGGTATGAACTGGGGGGGGGTTGGGGGTTTTTTTACTACGGGGGGCCCGGGTTCGCTCTTCTGTTTTCCCTTAATGTGCCCGACTAAGGGGTTTTGTGAAATCCGAATAGAGGGGTGCAATGTTCCCCGGCGGGTCCCCCTTTTTTGGGGATGGGCCCACAAAGGGGGTTTTTTTTTTAAAATTTTGTAACTGTTTGAAGACAAACGGGAAGCAGGGGGCAATTGGGGGTTAAAATTGTGGTGGGTGTTGTGACTGGGGCGACCTTCGTGTTGTTATTTTAAACCAGTGTCCCGAAAAAGGGGTTTTTAAAAATTGCCATTGGGGTGACCCACAAGGGGAGGAACAGTAAAAAATGAAACCACCACACAGACAAAAAGCATCTGCGCAGTAGTAGTTAAAAAAGGGTCCGGCTGGTGCAACCCCAGATGATGCGGAAATTACCCCTTTTGAAAAAAATTGCGCCAAATTTTATTCCCCTGGCGGGCCCGTCACCTTTATCCCAAATTTTTCTCTTTCCCATTTTGGGGACAACCCGGTTTTTCCCCCCCCTTGGTTCAGAAATTTTTGGAAACCCAAAGGGAAGGCCAAGATTGGTTTTTGAGCTAGGAATTTAAATTGGCCCGTATGGGCACGGAAAATTTCTCTTGCCCTTAAAAAACTTGGACTTTCAATTGAAGAACTTGTGGGCTTGCAAAATTGAAGAAACTCTGGGGAGACCGAAATCAAGCCCCTAACAAAATTTGGGCCTTGCAAAATTTTAAGAAAGTTGGGGAGGAAATTTTCCCAAAATGAAGAAATCGGGGGGGGCCCCCTCGCCCCTTCCAAAGCAAAAGTTTCCTCCAAAAAAACGGAGTATGATGAGGTTTCTCCAAAGTTTCCAAAAGACCTGAGGATTTCTCCCCTCATCCCTTTGGGCTTTTGTTGCCTTGTTACAAGCGAAAACTATTTACCAAAAAGGGCGTTTTGGATCCTTGGAAGGAAAATTTTTAAAGGACCTTGGAAAATTTAAACTACCCGGTTTTTTCACAAATTCGGAAATTTATTCAAAACCCTTTAGGGACTATTCTTAAACATTTTTAGTTTTGTTTTTAAAAACTCGCGGTTAAACCGAAAATTGTTTTTTCGGCAGAAATTTTTTCAAAGACCACTCTCATTACTTTAAATTTTTTCCCAAAAAAAAATGAGTGTTTGAAAGGGTTTTCCCCCAGATTTAAAAAAGGGGTTGGCTACCAAACCCTCGCAGTCAGTAAAAATCCCTTTTAACAAATTTTTTTTAGATTAATTTCCGGGGGTTTTGAAAAAGTTAAAAAAGGAAGAAGGACTGACAGGTTTAAAAACCCGGGTTTAGAACCTCTTTTTGGGCTTCCCGAGGCCCTTTTACCTCTTTTTCGGAAAAAAGGAAAAAAGAAAGGTACGGGGAAAATCCCGGAAAAAAAAAAAACAGAGTTTAAAAAACAAAAATTACCCCCCGGAGGGTTCAAAAAGTTTTTGGGGGGGGAGGTTTGGGTAAAAAAAATTTTTTTGTCGGAGGAAGCAGTTTCCCGGCGGCTTCAAAAAGGAAACCCTTTAAATGGGCCTATCCCCCCCCGGGTTTTAAATTTTATTTGATTTCCTAAAATATTCATCCCCCCCCCCCCGGGAGCAACTGATTTATTTAAAAAACCCACATCCGACCCTTTTCTGCCCCTGGGAAGGGAAAATTTAAAAAAGAAGGAAGAGGAAACCAAAATAAAAAGGAGGGGAAAATTGTCAGGGGTTTCTCAATGGAAACGGGCAGGGACCTTACATCGAGAACGTTTTTTCATTTAAGAAAAGGAGGAAACGGGGGCATGGGGGGGTTTACTCGTCCTACAGTTCTAAGGGTCTCTACCGCAAGCGACCCCTTCTGAACAAATCATCCCCTCTTGAAGCAGCCTCCCTTTCCCCCCTTTATGGCTTCGGGCACCCCCCGGGTCGCGCCCCCCCCTGATCCCCCTGTCCTTTTGCACCCGACAGGTCCATGCACCCGCTGCTGCCCCCAGCAGCAGCCCGCATTTATGGTTTTTTCCTGGACCAGGTCCCGGTGACAGTCCCCCGTCGCGGCCGCAGGCTTCCACCAAGCCATTTCCTGACTGTCCTTCTGCATCAGACCAGGTCCATGCACCCGCTGCCGACCGCAGCAGCGACTGTTATTTATGGGCTCCTGGACCAGGTCCGGTGCAGTCCACGCGCGGCAACAGGCTCCCACCAAGCCATTTCCTGACTGTCCCTTCTGCACCAGACCAGGTCCGGTGCAGTCCACTCGCGGCAACAGGCTTCCACACCAAGCCATTTCCTGACTGTCCCTTCTGCACCAGACCAGGTCCCGGTGCAGTCCGTCGCAGCAGACAGGCTCCACACCAGGCCATTTGCTGACTGTCCCTTCTGCACCAGACCCCAGGTCCATGCACCGCGCTTGCCCGCGCAGCCGCAAACTGTTATTTATGGGCTCCTGGACCAGGTCCCGGTGCAGTCCACGTCGCGGCAACAGGCTCCCACACCAAGCCATTTCCTGACTGTCCCTTCTGCACCAGACCAGGTCCCGGTGCAGTCCACGTCGCGGCAACAGGCTTCCACACCAAGCCATTTCCTGACTGTCCTTCTGCACCAGACCAGGTCCGGTGCTGACTGTCCCTTATGGTGCCCAAGACCTGGTCCAGGTACAGGCACTCGCACCCGACCAACTGCTAACTGCCCCTTATGGGCTAACTGCCCCCTCTGCGCCGGCCCAGGTGCAACAACAATATATGCACCGGCCCAGCTGCCTCCTCCCTCTGTACAACCCTGGCAAGCTGCACCCTCGGCCCAGGTGCAACAAGCCACGCTGCCAGGGCTGCCACCCCCACACCGCTGCCTCCACCAATGCAGGGGCCCTTCTTCCTCTCCGAACCTGGGCGCAACCCCTCCGAGAGCAACCTCGCCCCTCAGCACCGGCCCAACAGCAACCCCTCCCGTCCACATCAGCCCAGTTCCAAGCAGCCAGCGCGCTAGCCTGGCCACAACCACCTCCTTTTAGCGTAGAGTCTAGCTTAGCTGCATATAGTAAGTTTGTTAACGAAGAATTAGAAAACATTAACAGATTAGAGAGAATTTATGCGACTAAGCTTCGCTACAATAATTTATTAAATAATCATTTTAGGACTCTTTAGTAGGACTGTTTCCTGCATGACTCTACGCTAGAAGGTTCTCCCTTGTACCTCGTCCTGCTTTTAGCAGACGTAAAGACTTTGTAGCGTGCATGTATGCATGCGTGCGTGCGTGCGTGCGTGTGTGTGTATGTGTGCGCGCGTGCGTGTGTGTGTGTGTGTACTTATGCAAGGTTATAATCTGCTCGACAGACAACAGCACCACGTGGTCAACAGAAGACCGAGAAAGACTGCCAGAGGAGAGGAAAAAAAGAAAGCAGAAAAACAAAATGATTGTGTGGCTGGCTGTCTGTCTGTTTGTCTCTCTTTCTCTCGCTCTCTTTCTCTCTCTTCTTTTTCTCTCAAAACGGCGAGGGCCAGCTATTATGGGTAATGTCCCAGAAACTATTTTCTGGGACGCGGGATTTGATTGGGGTGATCCCGATTCGGTTCCTCCTCCACAAGAGGAACCTCGGCCGGAAACCCAGAGCCCGTCTCCATATTCAAAAACCATTTCCAGAGATTCGGACGTGGCTGGATCAGTGGGATAAATCTGAAATTCACGCGTCCCTGATCACATTTTGTGGAAAACGATATCTTGAATTCCTGCGGATAGCCCCTATTGTAGCGGATGCTATCAATACATTATCCCTGTAGAAGAGAATATCGCATCGTCAACTGGTTAGGCTACATAGACAACATGAGGAAACTGAGGTCACCTAATTGAGAGGGGATTTATGCCCTCTCCGCTAGGGGGCTTGCAACAAGAATGTTTTAAAGTGCTTGTTGCTAACTGGCGCCTCCCTTGTGACGATTTACCACTTACATTACAAGGAGAGGTCATATACGCCAGGGCCGTGGAATTATTATTTTGAGCGGGAAATGGAGAGAGATTCAGGCGCTACCGCCGGCCCCCGATTGCTTTGAAGCGAGAGAGAGAGAGGGAGAGATGTACGAGTTCTGCGTGTCTGTGCGTGTGTGCGTACGGTATGACTATCATGTATGTTGTTTATGTTAATAGAGAGAGGAGGTCTGTTGTCTGCGCGCTACCACCATGTACAGATGTGTATATTGCCCACATTGTGATGAGAAATGCTATATGTATAATATTATTCATTGTGTGTGTGTGTGTGTGGTGTGTGAGAGAGAGAGAGAGAGAGATAGAGAAGAGTCTGTTGTCTGTGTGCTACCACCATGTACAGATGTGTATATATATTGCCTGTATTGTGATGAGAAATGCTAACTAATGTATCATTATTCATTGCGAGAGAGAGAAAGAAAGAAATTACTGCTCTGGCTCTGGCGCTGAGGATAATCTCTGCGCGCTACCACCATGTACAGTGTTTATTGATGGAGATGTTATAATGACCTAATGACTGGGGAGAGCGAGAGAGAGAGAAAGAAAGAAATTACTGCTTGGCTCTG
Source organism: Conus ventricosus (assembly GCA_018398815.1). NCBI lineage: Eukaryota > Metazoa > Mollusca > Gastropoda > Neogastropoda > Conidae > Conus > Conus ventricosus. The sequence continues at coordinate 26,433 of JAFLJL010002128.1, forward strand.
GCGCTGAGGATAATCTCTGCGCGCTACCACCGTGTACAGTGTTTCCCTTTTTGTGATGAGAGTGTTATAATGACCACTCAGATGTGAAAATAACGATTAGTGAGGGGACCCGGGGCGGGAGGATTGGAACACCGAGGGATAACAAACGGGATTTCCCTCTATTAGTCGGTGGTCGTAAAGAGGAAAACGGTTCTGACCAGCTACCCCCGGGCCCATTCCTCCCCTTTTAAAGAATAAAGAAGCTTCGGGTTTGTCATGCGTCACTCACAAAAACATGTTTTTTTAGTGTTGGGTTCCGGTGTGAGACACAAAAATTTTAAGCAGAGTTATGAAGATCCGTTCAGGGGTTTAGTGGTGACGCCTGATGTGGGCCCCTTTTCGGTCGGTGGGCTTAAACAAGCGGGAGAAAAAAAAGAACGAAAAAAAGGGGGAAAAACAAAAAGATGGGGAAAAAGAGAGAAAGGGGAGGGAGAAGAGAGTGTTGTGTGTGTGTGTGTATAGAGAGAGAGAGAGGAGAGGGGAAGAGAGGGGAGAGAGAGAGGAGAGAGAGAGAGAGAGAGGGGGGGAACTGTACAGAGTGTAAATTGTATTTTTTCATAAAAAAACATGGTTTTTTTAAAATGAAGAGAATTGACAACCCCCCTATTAAAAACAACTCGTCTCGTGTACGCACGTGTGTGTGTGGAGTGTGTGTGTGTGTGTGGTGTGTGTGTGTGTGTGTGTGTGTGTGTGTGTGTCACGACGACCCCTGGAGGTCTGCCCTGACAGGATCGGTCTAGGTGGAGTGAAGGGAGTGACTGACCTCACACGCCCGCAAAGAGACCACACAATAAAGATTACGATACAACACCCCATTTATTCACAACACACACAATCGCAAATAAATATTTCAACACACGCACCATGCACAATCACAATCAAGCATTCCAACGCACACAACATGCACAATCACAATCAGCATTCCAACACACACAACATGCACAATTATAAATAACATTTCACCATACGACGTACACAATCACAATTACAGCATTCCAGCACATATGACATATACACAATTATAAAGAAACATTTTCCAGCATCCATCCTTCCCACACCCTGGAGTGCCTCCCACCCTGCCTCCGTCAAGTCTACTGGGAGCACCCTGTCGCACTAGGTGCTCCGACCGGGTCGGTTCTTTAAGGAGTCGCTCACAGCCGAACCCTCGGCACACAAGCAGGCAGTGACGAGCGCGTCCGGGGGGGGGGGGGGGGGGGGGGGGGGGGGAGGAAACGTGGCGTTGTTACTGGAGGTCCTGGACGGGGATCAGGGCCGGCCAGTCAAGCGGCGGGCTTTACCTTCAGTCCGCGGTCCCAGCCAGAGCTGGCTCTCAACAGGGCTCGTGGCACCATCCAGTCGCGGTCCAGCCAGAGCGTGGCCTCAACCAGCACGTGGCACCATCCAGTCCGCGGTCCCAGCCAGAGCGTGGCCTCAACCAGCACGTGTGGCACCCACCAGTTCCAGACCCGGGTGAAGCCCCGGGAGGGGGGGGGGGGGAAACGTAGCTGGGAGGAGAGAAGAAAGGGAGGGAAGGAAGAAGGAAGGAGGAAGGAAGGGTACTGGAACCCCGCCGTCAGTACAGTCTGACCCATGCTGCTAAATCTTAACAGCCACTCGCATGATGGGCGAGGGGAAGTCTATTAAATGCACCATCAGCCCCAGCTCAACACAGACCTGAGCATAACACAGTAAACCGATCAAATCGTTAAAGTCTTCTCACATGAGCAGGTAAGGGACTGCATTAAAATCAAACAGGCTATAAAAAAAATATGAATTATCTTCACCCTTCTCTCACTCACGTTTAACAATTTCCTTTCTTAGGAAATAAACCAACACAGCGACCATCGCTTAATAACTGCCACCACATTTGCAAATAATAATTCAATGGCATAATTGTCACATTTTATAGCCACATTTCAAAATAACACAAATCTCCAACCACGCATCCGAACGACAAATCATGCGTACGCACACTCGCGAACATAAAACTCGTTCTCCTTGCACACACAAACAGACGGTGGCCGAAGAATAAGAGTTCGGCGAATGTGACAGGGGCGGACGAGCGAGACCAAGCAAGTTCCAACCCTAAATCACCAGGTTCTCTCCCATCCCCACCGACTACCGCATCACCAGATGCATAAACAGGAGAAGAATTTTGGATATAATTTAGAATGGCCAGGTTAAGATTGAATTAACCAGAGAAAAGGTCTCAAACAATATTTCTTTTACAATTTTGAAAACAAAAGAAAATTGCGCAAAAGAGAAGAATAAGCCGGCTAACAACAACAAACCAAAACAAACAAACCACGAAACTGATGCTTACCAGTACCCGTGGGTGACCCAGAAGAGGCCGGGTCAAACGACTCTCTCTGCCCTCTGTCCAGTCGAGAGGACAGAGGCACAGGTGCGGAAAAGAAGAAGTGATGTCCCTCTCTACAGGCCGACTGTAGGAATTGAAGATACCGACTGTACCTCGATGATACGGTGAAGAACCAAGACCGGAGCAGGCGCTCCAGAGACATTTCCGCTCAAGTGAAGAGCTAACCTCCTCAGCGATGGCGGCAACATGCCATGCTGCGTCACAGAGTGAGCATACTTCAACTAAAGAAATGAAGCACGTGCGACAGGTAAAAAGACAGGCGAGAGGCCGATAGACAGCAAGTTCGAGAGAAAGGTACCAGCCACCCGTGAACCTACAGGATGAATAGCACGGCAGTGGAATTAGAGAGAGAGAGAGAGAAAGCAAACCGAAGTTGAGCTGAACTACACCAACGTGCAACCGCACCACAAGCCACATTAAGGGACGGATACACGACAACAGCAACGACAATAAATAAATGAGTAATTCCGCCACCCTAGATGGGTCAACGTCGTAGGCCTCGTGACAAACTCGTGACAGTGTGTGTGTGTGTGTGTGTGTGTGTGTGTGTGTGTGTGTGTGTGTAGAGAGAGGAAGAGAGAGAGAGAGAGAGAGAGAGAGAGGGAGAGAGAGAGAGAGAGAGAGAGGAGAGAGAGCGAGAGAGACATGTACAGATGTGTAATATTGTATTGTTCATGAACAAACATGTTTTATAAAAAAATGAAGGAAAT
>JAFLJL010002129.1:0-2500 GCA_018398815.1 Conus ventricosus
CCTTCATTCTTGTTTTGTTTTAAAGATGATAGAATAAGTTTAAGCGAATGTGACTTAATGTATAAAGGGACAAGATGAAAAGAGAATAAACAAAGCATTTTTTGTGAGTGGTCGTTGGACACAGGCATTCCATGATTAACAAACAACAACAACAACAACCAAAAGAAAAAAAAAACCTAACAGATTCGCATTCATAAGTGACATATCAGCGGTTAAAGACTACAGACACCATAACAATAATGAAAAGTAACATTCCACACCTTATCATCTTTTTTCCATGGACATTCATTTCAAACAGTTTCCATCAAAACAAGCACAAAATGTGATAAAAACTGTGTGCTTTTTGTCAACGCAGACATTTTTCACATTCGCCTTTCATACTAGAAAAAAATCATAGAAAGTAATAATAAAAAGTTAGGCATACATCAAAAATCATTTTGTGTACACATAATATTTAACAAGCACACAACATCCCCAGATCAGCATACATGACCGGCTTTTCCCAAAGCAGCATTCTTGCCCATATGTTTTGCTTTAACATGTGTGCGCGTGTGCCTGTGTGCGTGTGCCTGTGTGCGTGTGCCTGTGTGGTGTGTGTGGGGCGTGCGTGCGTGTGTGTGTGTGTGTGTGTGTGTGTGTGTGTGTGTGTGTGTGTGTGTGTGTGTGTGGTGTTGTGTGTGTGTGTGTGTGTGTGTGTGTGTGTGTGTGTGTGTGTGTGTGTGTGTGTGTGTGTTTTGTTTTGTTTGTTTAGTTTTACGTCTTTTCACATGGCGCGTGTTTTTTAAAACATTTTTTTTGAATATTTGTAGAAATGATATACATCAAGATGACATTGATATTATTATACAAATAAACCCATAATTAAAAATAAAGCTTAAATCATTGGACATGAACAACATAAACAATGTTTGCTTAAAAAATACTGAAATATCATACTAATGTACCAATATGACTGCGAAGTAAATATTTTGATACATTAGCCAAAAATGAATGATTTGAAAGTTAGAGTCTTAAAATCACCAACTGTAGGATTATCTGGTAACTGAAAATTGGGTAAGTACTGCTGCATAGTGGACAATTAAATAGTACATTAAAATGTCAAAAGTTTTTTCTCCACATATGCATTTTGCAGTATCAACATATTTTCATTTTAATAAATTTAAATATTTAAGTCTAAAACACAAACTGGAAATTTCCCTCGGAAAACATTCAACAAAGACATACTGTAAAGAGGTGTGCTGATTTACATTATAACTCACCCGGGCTTTGGTGTCTTTTTTAAAAGATTATAGCATTCCTTTACAGACAAAGGAATGTGAACGTTTTCACAACGAATTCTTTGTCCTCCACCTCCTCTAGCTACTCTGTCTGCCCATTCATTTCCATAAATTCCACAATGTGATGGAACCCAAGTAAATGTTACACTGGAAGCCTTTTGAATTAGAAAATGTATGAGATGATTAATTTAATTACTAGGTCATATCTGTCTCTAGACTTCATGGATTTCAGTGTAAATAAGACAGACTTAGAGTCAACACAAAAAAAGTATTGGAAATATAACCATAGGAGGTTAGCAATGCATCGCAGAGCCATGAGAATGCTACCAGTTCTGGGGTGAAATTGAATGACCTGCACCAATATGAAACGATTTTTTCTTTCTTTTAGTCCCAGTATTACAAACCCAGCACCCGCCACATTAGTGTCAATAAGAGAACCATTGGTATATACCTTCAAATGGTTAGAATAATTTGAATGAACATGAGATCGAAAAGAAAAAGCAAGTAGGTGAGGTTATCACTCTTTTAGATCGTCATGGAAAAGTCAAAATCTGCTCTGTTTAGTTCCCATGGAGGAATTGGAGACTAATCGAACGCTTACCTATATCTTTAGTTTTCAGATCTAATCTACTGTGAATATCTGAAGTATAAGTGGCTATTGTTGTCAAAGATTTTATGGCCCTTGCTCTTTTTGAAAATTGAAGATCTGATCTAAGTACATTTTCATTCACATTGACATTTCCAACAGCACTGCTTCTTATAATGTACTTAGCTGAAGACACTTCTCGATAATTGTTCAAAGGTAGAACACCACCCTCCTCATACGTAGCAATAGTTGGAGTGTGGACAGGAACTCCCAAAGCTAATTTGTATGCCTTAGAGTCAATACTTTGTAATTTCTTCATAAGATATTTAGGAGCAGAAAAATAAACTTCTTGACCGTAAGTCAGCTTTGATCTAACCAAAGATGTTGCAAGAAGAGTCAAACGTTTTTGTTTCTTTACCCCAATTTTGTCTGCTTATAAATTTTAAGCAAATTTAAGCTTTATGAGCTTTTGATAGACTGTTTTCAATGTGAAATTTCCATGATAATTTCGATGTAAAATAGACACCTAAGAATTTTGTGATGTCTTTGAACTGTAGCTCAGCTCCGTCGATAAAGAAACTAGGTAATCTTCTGGAGGATCACCAGCACTAAATACCATCATGTGAGTTTTCAACAG
>JAFLJL010002129.1:7500-27296 GCA_018398815.1 Conus ventricosus
GCGGGCACTGCTCCTTTCTGGTGCAATTGCAAGATTTCCTTTCTTCACCCTTCTTTGCTGTGTTGATTTTCATTTTGTTGGATGCGTCAATTAGGTTTTTGAGGTTGGGCATACATGAGTACGATAGTTTGACAGTGTTTTTGTTAAATATTTTGGACAGTTTGTGTTCTTTTGGAAATGAAGTTGTTAGGATTTTGAAGAATTCTTTCCCTATGTTTGTTTTGAGTTTTCCGTCGTATGGGGGGTTATACCATATGATTTTTCTTTTCCTATTTTTCTTGCTTTTATTTGTGTTGTTGTCTGGGTTGTATTGTAATTTGTAATTGTATCCACTTGTTTGTAGTGCCTCCTGGTATTCTGCTGCTGCATTGTTGAACACTCTCTCACTGCATGACAGGTTTGATAGTCTCTTGTTTATGCCATGGGGTATGGTCTTTAATATAGATGGTGGATGGTTACTTTTGGTGTGTACATAAAGAGGTGTATCGTTGGGTTTCTTGTATGGTTTATATATGTGATTGTTGAGATCCAGTGTTATGTCTAAGTAGTTCACTACTTTTTGTTTGCTTCAATGGTAATCTTTAAGTTGTGGTTTTGGAAGATTTTGCATATTTCTTTCTTCTTGTTTTCGATGGTTCTTGGATTGTTGGTTAGTGCAGCAAGGCCATCGTCTCTGTATAGTCAGACTTGTTTTCCGAGTTTTTTCTTGATGTTGGACAGCATGAATAGTCCGACCAGTTCACATGTTTCTGCACCATCATATGATCCCATGGTTACGTCGAATGTTGAGTTTCTGTTGGTTTTCCTGATCCAGGTTTCATTTTTGCTGTGTAGTAATGTTTTCGTGGTGTGGAGAATGATTTCCAAAAACACGTGCAGCCAACCCGCACGTGCAAACAACTGCAAACGGGAGCCCACACGCTATATAACATCGGCGGTGGGCAAACCAAAAACCATCCTGATGACAGCGCAACACGCTTGAAACAAATTTGTAGATAGGTTTAAGATTCCTCTTTTAACTTGTTTTAACTATATATATAATTAATATAATATATATATAATATATATATATATATATATATATATATCAGGGAAAGAAGGAAGAGTCAAACAAGAAGAGAGAGAGAGAGAGAGAGAGAAGAGAGAGAGAGAGAGAGAGTGAGAGAGAGAGAGAGAGAGAGAGAGAGAGAGAGAGAGAGACAGACAGACAGACAGACAGGTAGTCAGACAGACAGACAGAGGGAGGGGAGAGAGAGAGAGAGACAGACAGACAGAGACAGAGAGAGAAGGAAAGAGAGAGAGATGGGGGGTCATGTACATGTAATATTTCAACTGACACATTTGCACATAATATTAACACAATTACTAAATTAGGTTATTGGATGATGTAAATGAGGCTGAACAACTCAGCACTTAACGTGTAACATACACGTGTACACAGTAAATTCAAAGTTAAACAGTTCAGCAGAATGATCATAATACCCTTTGAACAAGTGACAATTTGAAACAATCATATCTCAAATCAATTATTCCTCCCTCTGGATTCTCTCACCCCCTTTTCAGTGACTCTTCCTAGGACACACACACACATGGGGTTTGCGGGCAGAGAACAGCATTTACCAATTCTAACTCACTTGCTCCACCACCAAGTTTTTGGGCGAAGTTGCCTAAAAAGCCGCCTTTCCCTGTTCTCTGACAAGTAAGACTTCAATAACCAAAAAATAACGATTATCTACAAACAAACATACTGTGTAGGGTTATCCGTTTTCAATACTAATTTACTAAACTTTTCAGATTTCAGTTTTTGCTTAATCCTGTGTTTTCCTGATCTTTTTTCAATAACATCATTTTCACGCAAACATTCTTCAAATGAGTCTCTGTCTTTCATGTGAAATACACTACAGCTTTAACTGTTCTCTAAAGTCTTTTAAAACTGAGTTATATTTCGAATAAAATCCACACACTTATCCGAGCATGTCTTCCGCGAAAGCTAGTTTTGACAAAGTGTTTCTCTTTTTAACTATTTTCTCTTTCTGCCGAACAGTCATCTATAAAAAATAGTGTCTGCGTTCCTTCAAACAGTCTAAAAAAACTGTTCTAAACACTCCTCAGTTTATTGCGGGGATCAAACTAAATATATGTCATCATCTGTCCATATAAACCTTCTATCATATATGCTTTGTTCCTTTAAGTGTTGGACAGAAAACCACAATATGATTAAAATTTAATAGCGATAAACGTTTGTAATAGGTCTAGGACAAATATTGGGTTTTTCCACAACCAGTCTGCCCACAAATCAATGAGCAATGAGGAGTTTTTGTTTATAAAGTTTAACTGCTCCATAGTTTTATAGCAGAATTTAATCTAATCCAGTTATTATTTTTATCATACTCTCGTCAAAACTTGTTCAGTATAATAAAACCCTACGAGGCCTAATGTGTAAGATTAATCCAATTCGTTCTGTAAGATTGTTTCTATTTAAGGGCAACATTGATTTTTGTTGCTTGTTGTTATGATCTTAATATCCTCGCCATTGTGAAGAACGACGATGGTAACGTTTTAAAACGTTTAAAAAAGTCTAAGTTTTGCCCGCTAATATTAATTCCTTTATAAGGTCATCACTAACGCCCACAAACCCCATCCCTCTCCACATCTTTAAAGACAGAAATTTCAAAAATCATTGTGAACGTGTCTCCTAATTTTCTGCTTGGAAAGAACTGTAATTTGTAGAAGCTTTTTTTACAACTGTTTCTTTCTGTGGAGGATGTACTGCTTTTTCCCATACGGCGTTATTTCAATCTTTTCCGACTATTGTCGTCTGGCATAAGACTTACATGTAAAGGCCCAGAGTTGAATGCTTTTCTGAAACTTTTTTGACGGCTTAAATATGTAAATTGGGCTTATGAATTCAAATTTTATTTTCCCATTCTAAATATGGTTCTAAGTGCCATTTGAGGTCGGTTTTCGAACTATTTTATATTCATACTGGCCAACATTATTTTGCTTCTTTGATTGCGCAGCTGTTCTAGTTTGGAAACTTTTGCTGTCGCCAAACCTCTTTGCGTTTATAATCACCATCTTTTGTGTACTCAAAACCATACAAAGCGCCATCTCACCGTTCTGTTCAAAATCTGTAACGTCTGCAAGGTCTTTTAATTTTAAGGGTTTTACACCTTTTCAGGCGCCAATGTGACTCCCGATTCATCTGGCCCACGCGACATTTTTAGTACAACTTATTATTTTTATTTCTAAAACAATGTGCAGGTTATCACATTTCACGACTTTCCTGTTTCGTCTGTGATTTTATACAAATGATCCGACCTTCCCACAAGCTAATTTTTTAAACTGTAAATTAGGGAATTTTAAATATTTCATAAACGCAATATGCAGCTTTTCCGATGGAAGAGCTCTAAAACAGTTGAGGGCCTTCCATCATATAAGTTTTCATCAGTGCTCAACTCGTCCAAATGAACATAGAGTAATGAATGTAATGCAAGATCGAGCGGATTTTCCCCCTCAAAAGTAGTTTCGCCTGGTGTAACAACAAATCTTTTAGTGTCCTCCTGAGTGTCAGCTTCAAAGCCAAACATTTTAGCTAGCTCTTTATCAAATAAGTAATCTGCTTCTTCGGGTTTTTGAATGTTAATATTTTTTTAGATTTGCAATTGTTAATTTGAGAGTAATGCCGAATTTACTCATTGCTTCTTTTAGTGAGCAAAACCCGTAATAACCATCAGGTATTGTTAACTGGTTAGCTTTGAGCCCTACAACTTTTATAACCTTATTATTGTTCTTGGTTTCGCTTATATTAAACCCACGACTTTGAAAAATATTTCATGGAGCGCGACCGTTTTGGCCCCGCAATTGTTATCAATAGCATGTTCTAAAAACGAAGGACGGTCTTGAGTTGTTTTTGTTACAAACATTTTTTAAAACAAATTAAAAATGAGTGCATTCAAATATACTGATGCAAAATATTCTGTTGGGCCGCACTACAATCAAAAAAATATAGCAACTGATACTCTTGACATTGCTGTGCCCCAGACTGCCTCTTTTCATAAAAAGGTGAGTACTCCATTAAAGAGCTATCTTAACCCCCTATTGAAAACGAGCACATCCAGAAAGGTGGTTTTAGTCATCCGATGCAGTTTTATCAGAACCAGTTAAACTTTGCTGTGTCTTGTGCATCAACTGGTGTGGAGTGTCGTATGCTGATCATTTAAATCCCCATGACCCTTTTGGTGAGGTCATGTACAGATTTCATTTTTATTACACCTTCAGACGTATTTTGACTGAACTGCAACGCCATTACCAATGACAAACCATTTAATCCATTCCCAGCAACAGAATAGACATGAGGCTTTTGAAAGATCTGAACGAATTCAATATTAACATCAAGACAGACTTTAGACAAAAGTTGGATCTTAATCTGGCCTAGGCGTCATTTATTTTCGGGGCACGCACAGAAAGTATAACTATGACTGGGTTCTCCCTTTCAAAATTGTTCGGCCGGGGTCCATAAGCAAAGCAAAAAACAAAATGGACAACATTTATCTTAGACACTTCTAAGGGCCTAACTAGAGCGGGAATAGAACGAATAAACGACTCTATTCGTACTTACGTTGGTGTTTGCTAGTTCGCAGCACAGGCGAGATCGAGCATAACTGATCTTTCTACTGGCTTTGACGCACAAAAACAATACTTAGCAAATTTAGAGGACGCCATTAATTCTACAGTTGATTTACCTTCAAGTATTCAAAGGTACCAACTGTTTTACAATACGCAAGATCGAAAGTAGACTTTGCTGTTGGCACTGGTTTATACATGCTGCCTTCTGACCCCCAGACTCCAGATAGGTAAAAATAATAAACTAAAATAATGAAATTCTTATAGCAGGCAATGAACAGAAGGGTTTGGGAAAAACGACAAAAATTTCTGAGAAAGTAATATTACAAACAATAAAAGAACCCCCCAAGATTAAGTCATCCAATCCCCGAAGTCCAAAACCCCAAAAGTCATTGAAGACTCAGCAAAGCTCGCGACTCTGTTCGCGAATGACCATGAATATGAAAAGACAGCGCTTGTTCTTGGATTAAACTGGCATAGGATTACTTGGCTTTATCTTACTAAATAGTAACCCAACTATTACAAGAACTAATGTCCATAAAGTGCTCGGCCATAAAGCCAACTACTTTGCTTGCAGTAGACAAAAGCCAGCTGACGATACTCCCCAATATTCCTGGTTAAAACGTCCACGGCTTTACCGGCTAATTTTTTTAATAAAATTGCAAGATGATCAAACTGTTTTTTTACCCCTGATTTTTTCAGGCGGAGGCGATGGAGGTGGAGGTACTGAACTTTGGCCACCGCCGCCTGTAATAGCCAACACCAATGTACTTATTGCAAATCCTAAGGCAGTTATAACGCTTGCTAATGTGACTCCTTGCTCTCTAAACAGTGTTCGTATTCGTTCTGCTAGTGTTGTGTCTTCATATAAAAATTTTTTCGATAGTTTTTCTTATTTGTTCACTTGAGTTCGTAATTGGGCTCGGTTAGTAGTCAGCACTTCTAGTCTTGCTTTATCTTTCTTGTTCAAGATCTTTTAGTCTTTGTCTTTTTCTTTCTTTAATATCAGGCCCTAAGTTGGCGTCATCAGCCTCAACGAGTTTTTCTTTTCTCTTTTTATATGCTCATCTAGTTCGCCTAGTTTGCTAAATTTTTTTGTTAATTCGCCTCTGATGCTTTTCAAAGCATGATCAAGGGGCCCCTATTTCTCGCATGGGTAGCGGCGAGTCGTGTATAGTCTTTAATGCGGGTTTTTTCTGAAAAACTGGTTTCTGCTTCTATTGGCATTTATTTTTCAAACTGCAGATTGATTTAATTCTTTAAGTTCCATGTTTTGTATTTGGTTAGCTGTTTGGGGGTTCCTGCAGCGTGTTTTGAAGTTTAGCAACTGGCATCCCTATCTAAATTCGGCCTAACAAGACCAAGGCGATTTTGTTCTTTCACACTGGTCTTTTTATAATTGTTACTCTTGGCTAAAAACTTTGTGGGTCGGGTTTAGTTGTAAGCCGAACAAGTTTTCCCTTTATCGTTTTTTACAGACAAATGATCATCTTTTTAATTTCAAAATCATTTGGTCTATAAATTCGGGGGGTTCTTGGCCTAAACTTTGGTAAAATGATTTAACCTTACTTTCTGTTAATTCATGCCGCATTGAGAGCATTGAGCGATGCTGTGTCAAAGGGATCATTTTACTCATGTCGTTCCAGGATCAAAAACATCATAATCTTCTTCATCTTCAATTCCTGCCATGTTTTTAATAATTAATTTTTATTTTTCTTCATAAAAATGTCGCAAGCCATGGCTCGATTCTTAACCCGCATAGAAGACTGAAAGAACCCTTTGGCGTGAAAAGGGGAAATAAGCGGACTATTACTGTTCCAAAAAATCCATTACTTTTGATGCAGATCAAATTCTTACTGTCAAATTTCCAGACCTAGGAGCAGATGACGTGATTGTGCCAGGCTCTGCGCGTCTTACTTTCAAAATAGTACTTGATTCAACAACAGACCCAAACAGGACAGTTTTACAGAATCTGGGGTGGGCAATCGTTAAGAAATTTCTATAAAACTTGGGGGGCAAGAAATATTTTCTTTACACAATGCAGACATATTTTTAACCTATTCTGATCTATGGCAAACCCGGGAATGAAAGGGATGATCTTGCGTTTCAAGGAATCGAAAATGAAGAAGCACTAAAACATAGAATAGGCGCCGCAGATCCTAAAGACGGCAAAAAGTATGTAGCTGTAAATTTTGCGTATAGAAATCGCTTTTCCATTCCCTTACATTTTGAGTTGTTAAAAGCGCATGCACCATACTTTCAAGGGGCATTAAAAGACAGATTGTCATATGAACTAACTTTTAATGAATACAAACGTGTTATCAGATCAACAGACACCGGAGCAAAGTACAGCATTTCTGACATCTCGTTAGAGTTTGACGTTGTTAGCAACTCTAATTTAGCAAGGCTGATTGGGCACCAATATGAGTCAGAATTAGTAATATATTACGAAAGAGTGATTCATCATACAACATATCCCAGAAGCAGGGCAGACACTATATGGAATTTTAGTTTTAGTGTCGCAGCAAGATCGCTTAAAGGTATTTTATTGCTGTGTGAAGATGAAGAACCATTTGAAAGAGGAAGCGAAAAGTTTATTAATCCTAAAATAACGAAAGTACAATGTTCGATTGAGGGCAGTCCTAACCAAATCTATGCTAGCGGGCTTAAACCTTATCAGCATTTTGATGAAATAAGAAAACTGTTTGGGGGTGGGAGGTGTAGAAATCCAACAGTTGACCTTGTGGCTAAAGATCTACACCTTCACAGTGTAAGACTTGATGATTATTTAACAACAAATACGGTTTATGGATTGACCTAAGGTCAACGGAGGATAATCAGTTACATGGAAGCGGGAGAAGCTGTGAGAGACGTAATAAACATTCAATTGATAAAGAAGAAGAAGCCGATAAACCGCTTAATGTACATTTGTTTTTAATATATGTGCGCAGCTGAATATTGAAAATAACAGATTAAAAGATATACAATACTAAATTATTTTTTATTTTATAAAAAGCATGCCTGTTCAGGTTTATCCAAATGTGCCTACAGCGCCGCCAAAAGAAGAGATAGTAGAAACCCCTAACATAAAAACCTTCAGATTAACAAACATTACGCAAATGCAGCAAGTACTAGAGCAAGACCTTTCAAAATACAGCAAAACCAAACGAAGGTATTCTGCTGCCTTTAATGCTGTTACATATGTTAATACTGGAGCATCAACTATAAGTGCTCTATCAGCAGGAACGAGTGTTGGTCTCTTAGCAACGGGCATAGGCGCACCCGCAGCTTTACCTCTAGGAGGTTTGTCTTTAGCTCTCGGCCTGTGTTCATTAGCTGTAAGTGCGGCTCGCAAAAAATTAAAAACTAAACTCCAAAAGCACACAGCTATGGTTCAACTAATAACGGCTAAACTTAGTTCGTTTAAACTGACAATAAATAAAGCGCTTGTTGACTCAAACATCACGGATGAGAATTTAATCGTTTACAGGCCGATTTTGATGACTACAAAAGACAAAAGTTTGATCTTCAAAGAAAGGCGAGGACAAGTTTTTCTCAACAGCCAGACCCTGAGCAGATAAAAAAGGAATGCTTAAAAAAAGTAAACGAGACATTAAACTCTGTTCTAAACAGCTCACATTAACAACACCAAAAGGTGTTTATACTTTAGTTTATGAGTCCAAGCGCAAAAAGACCGTCGATATTGATTCTGATTAAGAATTTTTTTTTAATTTAAATAAATATTTTGAGTTAGAAAAGAAGCTCAACATGGCTAAGATATATGAAGGACCAGACGAATTGTTTGAAGGAATGCTTGAGAGAGAGCGTTTATCAAGAGCGCTGAATGATATTGATTTAGAAGTCATTGACCCAACAAACGTACAGGCAAGTGTTGTTCATGCTATTTCTCAAGTTCCAGGTAAACTAACAATAGACCCGCCAGTTAAAGTAATGTTAGCTGTTTTAATTGACTATGTAACAATAAATGAAGAAAATCTAGAAGTCTGGGTCTCGACTAAACAACAGACTATTCTTTGTAATAATGACTTAACACCCGGTTGGGCAGACGAACTGCTTGCACAGTTTGACGCTGCGGCTGAAGAAGCCAAAATGAGAGGCTCTGGTTGGTCAGAGGGCGAAAGTCTTAGAGATCAGATTAAAACAGGCTAAGTATGCGCCGATTGTTGGTAAGGCTTACATTCCACTACCTCCAGCATTAGTTGCAAAAAGAGCAGTTCTAAACATAAAGAATACAGACAACAAATGTTTTATGTGGTGTGTTCTTGCAAGGCTGCATTACGCCCGCAAAAACGCAGAGAGAGTGTCTAACTATCACCCTTACATCAATGATCTTAACTTTAGTGGGGTGTCCTTTCCTGTTAGTGTAGACCAAATTGATCAGTTTGAAGAACAAAACAAACCAATAACTGTTAATGTATACACATGGGATGAGGAAACAAATTTGGTGCCAATTAAAGTGTCCAAGAACAGTCCAACAATAGGCGAACCAGACAAAAATCATGTTGACTTACTACTGATGCTTTCACCAGCGGGGCTACCGCATTACACATTGATACGCACGATGAGTAGACTAATGAAGCATACTTCAAAGATGGGCACAAACAAGAATTCTGCAGAAAATGTTTAACAAGAATGCCATCTGTTCAAGCTGCGAGCGAACATAAGAAACATTGTAAAAGTTCTGTAGACTGTAATACGGAACTAATTACACCTCCACCCGGATCTAAAGTTAGTTTTAAGAACTGGAAACGGATGCAAATTCACCATATGTTGTTTACGCAGACTTTGAATCACTCATTGTTCCTTATGAAGGGCCAGCACCACAAAAACTTCGAAAAACAGTCTTAATGAGTAATCATCAGATTTGTTCATTTGCTTTCATCGTTGTCAGGTCGGATGGCGTTCATTCAAAGCCAAAATTATATAGAGGGCCAAATGCCGCAGAATACTTCTTAGAACGCATGCAGCAAGTGCGCAATGACTGTTCTAATAATCTAAACTTATCTGAAATCATAATGACACCTGAAGACCAACAACAGTATGACTCAGCCACACATTGTTGGATTTGCGGTTTAGGTCTCTCATCAGACGCAGAGAATCCGACAGTAAGAGACCATGATCACATTAGCGGAAAGTTCAGAGGAGCAGCGCACAGTAAATGCAATCTCAACTAAAGTTTGATCCTAAGACATGGAAGCTGCCCATCTTCTTTCATAACTTGCGAGGTTACGACTCTCATCTTATAATGAAAGCAGTGGACGATGCCTTCAGGGTGTCATGCATTGCACAGTCATCAGAAAAGTACATGTGCTTTAATCTAAATAACATGTCTTTTTATGACTCTATGCAACACATGATGGGTTCATTAGAGTCACTGGCTATGTCCTTAAAGTCCTGCCCAATAACGGAAGAACATTTTGACTCAACTCTTGTTAGAAAGGGCGTTTACCCTTATGAGTACATGAACAGTTGGGAAAGGTTTGATGAAGACACACTTCCTCCTAAAGGCGCGTTCTTTTCTAGTCTCAGAGGAAAGGACATCAGTGATTCTGATTACCAGCATGCTCAAGATGCGTGGCAGAAGTTAGATTGTAAAACGATGGGAGACTATCATGACTCATACTTGATGGCTGATGTATGTTTGTTGGCGGACATTTTTGAAAATTATAGAAAGACCTGCATGAAACATTACAGCCTGGATCCCGCGCATTATATTTCTGCGCCCGGGATGAGCTGGGACGCTTTCTTAAAGTTTACTGGAGTACAGATTGATTTATTGTCTGACCTACCAATGATTCAGATGATTGAAAACGGATTGCGTGGAGGAATTAGTATGGCGTCGCATCATTACTGTAAAGCAAACAACAAATACTTGGGCGATTATGATCCAAGTAAAAGGTCTAACTATCTCATGTATTTAGATGCAAACAATCTGTATGGTTGGGCAATGGCGCAATCGCTTCCATTACGTAACTTTAAAATGTACACAGGTACAAATAATATTCAAAAGGCATTAAAGTGGTTGGGCAATTTAACGCCTGATCAACAGCGTGGTTTCATTCTAGAAGTTGACTTAGAATATCCTCAGGAACTCCATGACCTGCATAATGACTATCCATTAGCAGCAGAAAGTCTAAAGATGGATCCAAGAGAACCACCTAAACTTGTGCCTAATCTTCGAGGCAAAAAAAATTATGTCTGCCATTACAGACTTCTGCAATTTTATTTAAGACATGGGTTGAAGTTGACAGCAGTTCATCGCATAATTGCTTTTGATCAAGAACAGTTCATGAAACCATACATCATGAAGAACACTGATCTCAGAACTAAATCCACAGATGCTTCAGAAAAAGACTTTTTCAAGCTGATGAACAACAGCTGTTTTGGAAAGACTATGGAGAACCCGCACAAGCGTAAAGATGTCAGATTAGTCACCAAAGAGAACGAAGCAATTAAGCTGACTTCAAAACCTAATTATCAGGACTTTAGAAGATTTCATGATCACCTTTTTGGCATAATGATGAAAAAAAAGAAAGTCAAATTAGACAAACCTGTTTTTATCGGGTTTACTGTTTTAGAATTATCAAAGCTTTTGATGTTAGAATTTCTTTATGACTACTTTAAGCCCTCGTATCCTGAGTCCAGAGTGCTTTACACAGTACAGATAGTTTTGTTTATAGATATCCTTACTGAAGACATCTATAAAGACATGGAAATCGAAGTGGGCTAAAGGACATGCGGGAGGTACGACACATCTGATTCCCCTAAAGATTCCCCTTTGCATTCAATTACTAACAAAAAGGTTTAGGAAAGATGAAGGGATGAATTTATCTGGAAAGGTGATCAAGGAGTTTTGTTGGTTTAAGGTCAAAAGTACAGTATTCGAGCCAGGAGAAATCATTAGAAAGCAAAGGGAATATCTCGCAGTGTTGTGTAGTCAAACATATCACATGACAACTACAAAAAAAGCACTGTTTGGCAAAAGACTTTTCTCATGACAACGAAAACTGCGATCTAATCTACATGAGATCAACACACCTGTTGAAAACAAAGAAGTCTTAGATAGAACAAACAAAAAAACGGGTGTTTGTTAATCCAGAGTTTTCATATGCAATTGGGCACGGAGAACCGTAAATTAATTAAAGCGGAACGTGTCGGCGGGATTATCTGCAGTTCTTCCTTCACAAAAGATCTTTGAGGAGCTGGTTGTTTTGTTGTGTCAGTTTCTCGTAAATAATACACGGGCGGATTCATTTTCAATTCTTTTTATTTCATATGGATCAACACCCCAAAACCCGGGATCAGTTGCCCTGATGCGGTGTCCCCTTCTGCTTCCCCCGGTAAAATAAAGGTACCTTACTTTCAATCCAAATGGTAATAGTTTGCGGATAAAGACTCTCCTTCAGCAACATTTATTGTTTTTCTTTTGATTGCTTGTACTGTTTTAACCCTTTAAATTCTTCATTAGTCATTGCGCGCAAACTGAGGGCAGTTTTTCTAACCCATTCTGTTTTTGCGAGAATTGTCAATCAGCTCCCCGGGGAAAACTGGTAGGAAAAAAGTCTTTAGCTAACTGTTTGTTAAAGTTTTCGCCCTAAAGCCGGTGATCTGTGAACCCCTGGAATGCCTCTTCTAATAGTAACTCTGGTGTTTTAACAATAATTGATTCACTTGGCCTTTTTTAAATTCTTTTCCAATCATCAACTTGAATCATGCGGGGGAAAGTTAAGGGGCCTCGTTGGTATTTTCAGTTGTATTGCGACAGCAACAGCAGAAGCACTCTTTTGTTTTTAATGGCTCCGCATCTTTGTATCTTGAAGCCATGTCAATGACTGTGAGTGCGTACTTAAATTTTTTCGTCTAATCGTATCAGAGGGAAAATATAGAAGGTCCTTTTGAGGGGTTTGGTCGTTCGGTATTGTATTCACAAAGTGTGGTCCTCTGAAATTCGTCTAGGGGCGGGTAAATAAATTGCCAAATCGCTTGTTTAGATAACCATTCTTTTGCTGTTTGTTCACTAACACCGCGGCTTGGCTTAGCTTTTTGATTGCTGTTATTCCCTCCAATATCCTTTGGGCGAAATAATAGATTTTGTTCATTTTTTATTCAGCCAATATTATGCGCACAAAATACCGACGGTCATACCAAGGCAAAAAACGCGATTTCTTGCATCTTTTGTTTTTTCTGATGGTTGATAAAAAGTCACTGAATTTTGGTGGGGGCAATGTCTCGATTGGTTTGCCTGTTACTAGATAAATTGTTTTATTGCTTGATCAACATTTTTAAATGTGAAAGCTGCATGCCCCTGTCTTTTCAGTGTGTCATTAATAAAATCTAACTGCTAAGTCTCTGCCTTTCATAGGCGTCTTGTGCAGCTGCTAGTTGCTCCATAGTTTTGTTATGTCTTTTCTCTCGCCGTCATTCCCAGTTTACTAAATGCGAATTACTTCCGCTAAAAAGCAAGCGCATTCACCACAGCGCCGCCTTCATTATTGCGAGTGAAGCCATTTTTTATAATGTAATTTTTTTTCTTACATATTTTATTGTCTGGAATTTTTCCTTGCTTGACTAGAAAATCTTTCGTGGCAACCGAAGCTGCAATGATAGCAATCAGCTTTTGCTGAATCCTCAAATCATTTTCCCAAAGATTGCTGTTTAATTCTTAACAAGCTTTTACCAAGCATTGAGTATCCTACACTTAGTCCTCCAATAACAGCAGAATGGTAATACAAGGTTGGTAACAGTTTTTTCGGTGCTCATTTTTATAAAATAAATAATTAAAATTTAATAAAAAAACATGAACAGTGTGATTACTACGCTACAGGGCAGCCTAAACCTTTCCCTGAACTTATGAATGACCAAGTTGATGGCCAAGCTGTTATGCCCCACAAAGGAGAGGTTGTATTCTTTGGCGGCATGTGGAAAAAACAAAACAGTTCCTCGGAACTGAATTCAGCATTAAACAGATTCAACGTTGTCGCCACAAGACTTTATAAAGTATCATAACAGGTATGGGTGCAGTTGGGGTCAAGAATGGTAAAAGCGTTGGGCAAACGGGTTTTTAGTTTTTTACACTAAACTAGTCAGTAGATTTGCTCCCATTGATTCTGAACAAGATCTTACGTATGATTTTAACGCAAGATCCAGTTTTAACAAAGTCATTAGAGTCTCTAGATGTGATCTATCTACAGATTTGGAACATTGTTATCGCCATTAATCATGGGATAATTACTTTTAATCATATAGAATTTGTTTCCCTTCCAAAATGAACGGGCTGGAAAACAGCCGAATCAGGAACCTGAATCAGGTGGAGAAAGTAACCAACCAGAAAAAAACAGCAGAAAACACTGAATCAGGTGGGACCAGTGAAAAGCATCCTGGGCGTGTTAAAGCAGGAAAAAATTAGCAGAGTGGAACAGACAAAAAAAATTAATGTTACAGAAAATAACTCATCAGAAAACATAACACCGCCAGCGCCAGAACAGTTGATTCAATGCCCGCTATAAAAACTCCATGTGATACAAGGGCGCCAAAGTCTTCATGGAAATATTGAACTTAAAACTGTTGCCATTTTTGGCGCCATTGCTGCTGTTGGGGGCAGTTTTTTACGGTTATAAAATAATACACATGGCAGCAAAACAAAGCAACCAAAAAAATCTGAACGTTAAATACAGAGAAAGACAACAGCACCCAAAACCGCCAAATACCAAAGCATTTATTTTGATCCATTTTTAAATGGAATATATTTTAAGAAATTAATTTTAAATTTTTTTATAAAAATAGATCATGGCGTATTATAAAATGATTTAAAGTCAATAAATAAAGACAGGAGTCTATAAAAGACATTTCCAAGACCAGAATTTTAATCAATGCGGTTGCTTAGGATGTAAGAACCTTCATTAAGATCTATGCTGACCGATCTTGCGCAAGAGAACGCTGAGCAAGATATTCTCAGCGATGACGCGTTTTTGAGGCCCTTTTTGTTTTACTATATTAGACAATCTACTATTTAAGACAAAAACATAGAACGATTTTTTTGATAATTATAAGATAACTGAATAAGAACTTGGTTGTACTTAGAGGATGACTTAGTTTTTGATCTTAAGTAAGAACTTGATCAAAAGAACTTATTAAGAACTTGTGAAAAGACTTGAGGTGACTTTAGGCACTTAGGATAACTTGGGTAAGAACTTGTGAATGACTTGAGGATGACTTGTGAATAACTTGAGTAAAAACTTGTGGATGACTTGGGGATGACTTAATTAAGAACTTAAAAGTGACTTAAGTGTGTGCATGCGTGGGATGGGGGTGGGTGGGGTGGAGTGGGGGTAGGGGGGGGTGCATGCGTGGGTAGACCAACCCCCACATCACAACACAAAACAACAAACACAACAAAAAACAAACAAACAACAAACAAACAACAAACAAACAACAAACAACAAACACCAATAACAGGACGTGCTTGTAGGAAAGTGAAGGGGAAATGCCACTAGACCACACGCGCGACCACGTCAGCGGTAGGCCTGCTGTGGTCTTACAGTCGCACGTTAGAGAGGGGGTTTGTAGGTCAATCGGCAGAGTCTGCCGATTGGCCCAGTTTGCACAACCGTTACTATTTTTAAGTCCACGTCATGTGTTTGTGGGGTTCACTGAGAGCCTTGCAGAGCAGTTGTCGGAGGGCAGTTAGCGAACAGTGCTACACCAAATATAATTAGCCCGTAACAACACCGGCCCTGTCTGGGCCCAGCCCGAGTCGTGTTCCCGTCGTCTGCTTTGCCGTTGTGTTTCACAAACACCGCAAGGTGGAGAAGTTTTCTGAAATACTAGGTAGTACACCGGTCACTGAACATTTGGGCTTTTTGAATGAAAACATTTCTTCAAAAGTTTAAAGCTTTTCAAGTTACTCTAATTAAATAATTGTTTGAAGAAACAAAAACAAAATGCTTCCTTTTGGCTTTGAGGGAGGAGAACAAGGCTCGCTACTCAAAATTTTTTTCTCAAAAACTTGCCATGGCCTCATGATAAACAATGTATTTTTCCACAAGACCCGGCTGTTGATCGGAAAGTTTTCCTTGCGAAGATAACAACACTTCAGCCATTTCTTGAGTAATTAGTGTCACTTCCAGCACTGACAGAAGGCATTGAAACATCACTTCCCTGACTCGCCATGTTTTTAACACACACAAGTTCTCTCTGAAACGTCTTTACAGGGCCCCCCGGGCGAATGTAAAATGGCGGCGGCTGTGTATGGTGGGCACAACACAAAGTGTCACGTGATTTAAGCTCGGCGCTTGATTTGATAAGAGGGTTATGCGCCAGTAAACATGACTAGAACTGGCAAGCTGTCTCGTCATCAGGTGTGCGACGCCGCGTGGTCTCGCAGCAGTTCCCCGCACGAACCACCAGAGCGCTAGCCGTGCTGTGCAACCCAAGGCCGCGAGCCGTAAATTAAGTGATCAGGTTTCAGCCCCGTGTCTGCCTGTCTGTGTACAAAGTTTGTAGGCAGAAATTAGTCAGAAGAAGTGGCGGATTTTATGACATTTAACTGAGAGAGAGAAAGAGAAAGAGAAAGAGTGTGTGTGTGTGCCTGTGTGTGTGTGGTCTTAGTGTGTGTGAGTGTGTGCATGGGCGCCTCTCTGTCTGTCTCTCTGTCTCTCTCTTCTCTGTCTGTCTGTCGTCTGTCTGTTCTGAGGGAAACTTGACCTTAACGGGTTTTGTCAGGGTTGCCGTGATTCTCTCTCTCTCTCTTCCGCCACAGGAAAAGGCGGCTTTTAGGCCACTTTCGCCCAAAAACTTGGTGGTGGAGCAAGTGAGTTAGAATTGGTAAAATGCTGTTCTCTCGGGCGTTTATAACCTGCCAGTGACCCAGACAACACATTGTGGTTTACGGGCGTTTATAGCCGCGCCAGTGACCACATGGGGTTTGCGGGCGTTTATAGCCGCGCCAGTGACCCAGACAAACGAAACACGAAAATTGGAAGAGTCACTAGAGGGCAGAGAAGAGAGCCAAATTTGGACTTTCAAAAACCGCGCAAACAAGTACAAAACCACTGCAGGCATATTCCCAACTTTACACTGTTAGGATTAATATATATATATATACTGTGCAAACTGAAAGCTTTATAATTCTATGGTGTTTATGCATAAGTGGACTGTTATTAAAATGGTAGCAAAACATACCCCACTTGTTTACTATTTATCGTTTACTGTTCCCTACCTCCATTTCATTTCCGATTTTGCTTTGATTAAATTGAGGTATTTGTATTTGTCTCTGTCCGTCTGTGTGTTTGTCTTTTGATCTCCCTTGCATCTTTGGGTGGATCCTCAGGCGTAGGCTCAAAGACTGTCCCCTACATTTATATTATTTGCATAATGTCTTTAGTTTTTACAGTAACTTTTTTTCCTCCCCACACTTTCGTTTGGTTGCATTTACTACTCTTCGCTGGCTGCTCTGGGGTGCTATTGGATTCTTTTTTTGCACCCATGGTGGTGAGAACACCGCAGTATTATGGACTGTGGGTGTGTCCTCTATTTGACGCCGGGAGCACAGACACAACCAGCTGTGTCTCCCTGATGAGTCCCTATCCAGCGGGCGAAAGGCCTCAGAGCAGGCAATACAAATATATCTGCCTCAAAAGGGATTGCGATGGTTCCCTTATGCAGCTAGAGAAGAGTTTTTCATATCTATAACATTTTTTAAATTTTTTTTTTAAATTTCATTTCCCATTTCTCCATCTTCAAACTCCCCTCTCCCCTCCCCTCAAGTCCAAATCTTTGCCAGACAGTTCAGTGTTGTTGCCTGCACTTGTTTTCCCCACTATTAGATTGTTCGTCCATGTATTTGTCTGACTTTATTCAAGTTAAAAAGGCTGTGCCAGTCTTGAATAAAAGTTACTCTGTGTTAGGTTTCCTTATGGGAGCAAAACATACCCCACTTGTTTACTATTTATTGTTTACTGTTCCCTACCTCATTTATTTCCGATTTTGCTTTGATTAATTAAGGTTATTTGTATTTGTCTCTGTCCGTCTGTGTGTTTGTCTTTTGATCTCCCTTGCATCTTTGGGTGGATCCTCGCCTCAGGCGTAGGCTCAAAGACTGTCCCCTACATTTATATTATTTGCATAATGTCTTTAGTTTTACAGTAACTTTTTTCCTCCCCACACTTTGTTTGGTTGCATTTACTACTCTTCGCTGGCTGCTCTGGGGTGCTATTGGATTTTTTTTTTGCACCCATGGTGGTGAGAACACCGCAGTATTATGGACTGTGGTGTGTCTCTATTTGACGCCAGGAGCGCAGACACAACCAACCGTGCTCCCTAATGAGTCCCGATCCAGCAGGCGAAAGGCCTCGGAGCAGCAATACATTATCTGCCTTCAAAAGGATTGCGATGGTTCCCTTATGCAGCTAGAGAAGAGTTTTCATATCTATAACATTTTTTTTTTAATTTCATTTCCCAGTTTCTCCATCTTCAAACTCCCCTCTCCCCTCCCCTCAAGTCCAAATCTTTGCCAGACAGTTCAGTTGTTGGCCTTCGCTTGTTTTTTTTTTTCCCCCACTATTAGATTGTTCATCCAGTATTTGTCTGACTTTATTCAAGTTAAAAAGGCTGTGCCAGTCTTGATTAAAGTTACTCTGTGTTAGGTTTCCTTATGGGAGCAAAACATACCCCACTTGTTTACTATTTATCGTTTACTGTTCCCTACCTCATTTCATTTCCGTTATTAAAATTGTTTTTTATTCAAGCAGAATATTTTAAAGGTTAAACAATCAACTGTGCTTTAAAGTACTTTTGAGTAGCTACTTTGTACAATATTCATATTAAAAGCTTTAGCAAATTAAACACAAAAACACAACTTTAATAATCAATTCTCTCTCACTGATCTATAAATAGATAATTTATTCAGGGGAAGACAATTACTTTTATACATAATTAAAGGGAGATAAATCACTTTCATATCATTGTTTTGCTTATTTTGATTGTTAATGATTACTCTGGCGTGTGTTAACAAGGAAGGTAGAAATCAATACTAGACAACTGCTGCCAGAGAGTGGAAAACCCAGGGCTTAAAATAAGCCTCAGCAGCCTATTGATCGTTTAGCAGAGCGCGTTGCAGTGTGGTTACAGGCACATGCCGTGGCTTACTTATTTTTTAATTGTTGCTTTTAATCTGTTTAAAAAAATGAAGCCCAAAGTAGCTACAGAGCTTATTAATATACTGTACGAGTTGGATTGGGAGAGAGAGAGGCTGATAAAGATCAGTTAAAGAGCAGGTTTGAAGAATTAATCACAGATCTTTTTGAACGCATAGATATACGAGAAAGTGTGAAGCAGGCCATCAGTAAAATACCAGATTCTTGGCCCCAACCGGTTATAAAGTTGTTTGCCATTTTAGTTGATAATATGGCTCCTGAAGATGTTAATCTGACTGTTTCTGCCAGCCCTGAAGGAGTAGCTATTCGCTTTAATGAAGATCAGGTTTACGATTAGAAAGACTATGAATAACAGCTGAATTTACAATTATTTTTTTTTAATTTATTTTAGATTTAAAAATGGCTGTCGAACTCAGTGAATCTGATTTAAAGAATTGTAATGAACTATGTGACGAAACAATGAAAGTATTAAACATTGATTTTAGTGAATTTTGGTTTTGAGAATGATGTAAACAATATAATAAAAGATCATAGTGAACTATTTAATCGAAGTGATGAACATGACTGTAGTGATTCAGAAAAAGCTAAAATATTAGCAGGTGTTATTGTAAGGTTAACGTGTCTTGAAGTGTTGCAACGCTTGGGCGAAGAATAAAAGCCTGTTTTTACTTACTTTTATTTACATTAATTTTTTTAATTTACGTAAATATTGTGGCTTTAAAAATGACGGCCAAACACAGAGAATCCAAGTTGGAAAACTATATACGATGGAAGAAACATTTGACAGCAATGAACAATTAAGCAATACGTTTTGTGAAGTAGTCATGGATATTATTAAAACCCCACAGACGTTCAGGAAAGCGTGACACATGCTATTTCTAAAAACCAGATTTTCTTCAGATAGACCGCCAGTAAAGTGTTGTTACCATTCTGATTGATATGTAACACCTGATGGCAGTAAAATAGAAGTCTGGGTTTAACCAACAAAAAGTTTAA
>JAFLJL010002129.1:28296-38296 GCA_018398815.1 Conus ventricosus
TTTTTGTTTTTGTTTTCTGTTTTGGTTGTTGTCTGGGTTGTATTGTAATTTGTAATTGTATCCACTTGTTTGTAGTGCCTCCTGGTATTCTGCTGCTGCATTGTTGAACACTCTCTCACTGCATGACAGGTTTGATAGTCTCTTGTTTATGCCATGGGGTATGGTCTTTAATATAGATGGTGGATGGTTACTTTTGGTGTGTACATAAAGAGGTGTATCGTTGGGTTTCTTGTATGGTTTATATATGTGATTGTTGAGATCCAGTGTTATGTCTAAGTAGTTCACTACCTTTTTGTTTGCTTCAATGATAATCTTTAAGTTGTGGTTTTGGAAGATTTTGCATATTTCTTTCTTCTTGTTTTCGATGGTTCTTGGATTGTTGGTTAGTGCAGCAAGGCCATCGTCTCTGTATAGTCAGACTTGTTTTCCGAGTTTTTTCTTGATGTTGGACAGCATGAATAGTCCGACCAGTTCACATGTTTCTGCACCATCATATGATCCCATGGTTACGTCGAATGTTGAGTTTCTGTTGGTTTTCCTGATCCAGGTTTCATTTTTGCTGTGTAGTAATGTTTTCTTGGTGTGGAGAATGATTTCCAAAAAAACACGTGCAGCCAACCCGCACGTGCAAACAACTGCAAACGGGAGCCCACACGCTATATAACATCGGCGGTGGGCAAACCAAAAACCATCCTGATGACAGCGCAACACGCTTGAAACAAATTTGTAGATAGGTTTAAGATTCCTCTTTTAACTTGTTTTAACTATATATATATATATATTCAGGGGAAAGAAGGAAGAGTCAAACAAGAAGAGGGAGAGAAGAGAGGAGAGAGAGAGAGAGAGAGAGAGAGAGAGAGAGAGTAGAGTAGAGAGAGAGAGAGAGAGTGAGAGAGAGAGAGAGAGAGACAGACAGACAGACAGACAGGTAGTCAGACAGACAGACAGAGGGAGGGGAGAGAGAGAGAGACAGACAGACAGAGACAGAGAGAGAGGGAAAGAGAGAGAGATGGGGGGTCATGTACATGTAATATTTCAACTGACACATTTGCACATAATATTAACACAATTACTAAATTAGGTTATGGATGATGTAAATGAGGCTGAACAACTCAGCACTTAACGTGTAACATACACGTGTACACAGTAAATTCAAAGTTAAACAGTTCAGCAGAATGATCATAATACCCTTTGAACAAGTGACAATTTGTAAACAATCATATCTCAAATCAATTATTCTCCCTCTGGATTCTCTCACCCCCTTTTCAGTGACTCTTCCTAGGACACACACACACATGGGGTTTGCGGGTGTTTATAACCGTGCCAGTGACCCAGACAACACATTGTGGTTTACGGGCGTTTATAGCCGCGCCAGTGACCACATGGGGTTTGCGGGCGTTTATAGCCGCGCCAGTGACCCAGACAAACGAAACACGAAAATTGGAAGAGTCCACTAGAGGGCAGAGAAGGAGCCAAATTTGGACTTTCAAAAACCGCGCAAACAAGTACAAAACCACTGCAGGCATATTCCCAACTTTACACTAGTTAGGATTAATATATATATATATATACTGTGCAAACTGAAAGCTTTAATAATTCTATGGTGTTTATGCATAAGTGTGACTGTTATTAAAATGGGAGCAAAACATACCCCACTTGTTTACTATTTATCGTTTACTGTTCCCTACCTCATTTCATTTCCGATTTTGCTTTGATTAAATTGAGGTTATTTGTATTTGTCTCTGTCCGTCTGTGTGTTTGTCTTTTGATCTCCCTTGCATCTTTGGGTGGATCCTCAGGCATAGGCTCAAAGACTGTCCCCTACATTTTATATTATTTGCATAATGTCTTTAGTTTTACAGTAACTTTTTTTCCTCCCCACACTTTCGTTTGGTTGCATTACTACTCTTCGCTGGCTGCTCTGGGGTGCTATTGGATTCTTTTTTGCACCCATGGTGGTGAGAACACCGCAGTATTATGGACTGTGGTGTGTCCTCTATTTGACGCCGGGAGCACAGACACAACCAGCTGTGTCTCCCTGATGAGTCCCTATCCAGCGGGCGAAAGGCCTCGGAGCAGGCATACAAATATATCTGCCTTCAAAATGATTGCGATGGTTCCCTTATGCAGCTAGAGAAGAGTTTTCATATCTATAACATTTTTAATTTTTTTTTTAAATTTCATTTTCCCAGTTTCTCCATCTTCAAACTCCCCTCTCCCCTCCCCTCAAGTCCAAATCTTTGCCAGACAGTTTCAGTTTGTTGGCCTGCACTTGTTTTCCCCCACTATTAGATTGTTCGTCCATGTATTTGTCTGACTTTATTCAAGTTAAAAAGGCGTGCCAGTCTTGAATAAAAGTTACTCTGTGTTAGGTTTCCTTATGGAGCAAAACATACCCCACTTGTTTACTATTTATTGTTTACTGTTCCCTAACCTCATTTCATTTCCGATTTTGCTTTGATAAATTAAGGTTATTTGTATTTGTCTCTGTCCGTCTGTGTGTTTTGTCTTTTGATCTCCCTTGCATCTTTGGGTGGTTCCTCGGCCTCAGGCTAGGCTCAAAGACTGTCCCCTACATTTTATATTATTTGCATAATGTCTTTGTTTTACAGTAACTTTTTTTCCTCCCCACACTTTTGTTGGTTGCATTTACTACTCTTCGCTGGCTGCTCGGGGTGCTATTGGATTTTTTTTTGCACCCATGTGGTGAGAACACCGCAGTATTATGGACTGTGGTGTGTCTCTATTTGACGCCAGGAGCGCAGACACAACCAACCGTGTCTCCCTAATGAGTCCCGATCCAGCAGGCGAAAGGCCTCGGAGCAGGCAATACATTATCTGCCTTCAAAAGGGATTGCGATGGTTCCCTTATGCAGCTAGAGAAGAGTTTTCATATCTATAACATTTTTTTTTTAATTTCATTTTCCCAGTTTCTCCATCTTCAAACTCCCCTCTCCTCCCCCCCTCAAGTCCAAATCTTTGCCAGACAGTTTCAGTTGTTGGCCTTCGCTTGTTTTTTCCCCCACTATTAGATTGTTCATCCATGTATTTGTCTGACTTTATTCAAGTTAAAAAGCTGTGCCAGTCTTGAATAAAAGTTACTCTGTGTTAGGTTTCTTTATGGGAGCAAAACATACCCCACTTGTTTACTATTTATCGTTTACTGTTCCTACCTCATTTCATTTCCGTTATTAAAATTGTTTTTTATTCAAGCAGAATAGTTTTAAAGGTTAAACAATCAACTGTGCTTTAAAGTACTTTTGAGTAGCTACTTTGTACAATATTCATATAAAGCTTTAGCAAATTAAACACAAAAACACAACTTTTAATAATCAATTCTCTCTCACTGATCTATAAATAGATATTTATTCAGGGGAAAACAATTACTTTTATACATAATTAAAGGGAGATAAATCACTTTCATTATCATTGTTTTGCTTATTTTGATTGTTAATGATTACTCTGTGCGTGTGTTAACAAGGAAGGTAGAAATCAATACTAGACAACTGCTGCCAGAGAGTGGAAAACCCAGGCTTAAAATAAGCCTCAGCAGCCTATTGATCGTTTAAGCGGAGCGCGTTGCAGTGTGTGTTACAGGCACATGCCGTGGCTTACTTATTTTTTAATTGTTGCTTTTAATCTGGTTTAAAAAATGAAGCCCAAAGTAGCTACAGAGCTTATTAATATACTGTACGAGTTGGATTGGGAGAGGGAGGCTGATAAAGATCAGTTAAAGAGCAGTTTTGAAGAATTAATCACAGATCTTTTTGAACGCATAGATATACGAGAAAGTGTGAAGCAGGCCATCATAAAATACCAGATTCTTGGCCCCAACCGGTTATAAAGTTGTTTGCCATTTAGTTGATAATATGGCTCCTGAAGAGTTAATCTGATGGTTTCTACCAGCCCTGAAGGAGTAGCTATTCGCTTTAATGAAGATCAGTTTTACGATTAGAAAAGACTATGAATAACACTGAATTTACAATTATTTTTTTAAATTTATTTTAGATTTAAAAATGGCTGTCGAACTCAGTGAATCTGATTTAAAGAATTGTAATGAACTATGTGACGAAACAATGAAAGTATTAAACATTGATTTTAGTGAATTTGGTTTTGAGAATGATGTAAACAATATAATAAAAGATCATAGTGAACTATTTATCGAAGTGATGAACATTGACTGTAGTGATTCAGAAAAGCTAAAATATTAGCAGGTGTTATTGTAAGGTTAACGTGTCTTGAAGTGTTGCAACGCTGGGCGAAGAATAAAAGCCTGTTTTACTTACTTTTATTTACATTAATTTTTTTAATTTAACTTAAAATATTGTGGCTTTTAAAAATGACGGCCAAACACAGAGAATCCAAGTTGGAAAACTATATACGATGGAAGAAACATTTGACAGCAATGAACAATTAAGCAATACGTTTTGTGAAGTAGTCATGGATATTATTAACCTACAGACGTTCAGGAAAGCGTGACACATGCTATTTCTAAAATACCAGAGTTTCTTCAGATAGAGCCGCCAGTAAAAGTGTTGTTAACCATTCTGATTGATTATGTAACACCATGATGGCAGTAACATAGAAGTCTGGGTTCAACCAAACAGAAAGAAGTTATTAGCTATTGCGGCCTTAATTCTGACTGGGCTGATTACATGCTTACACAGTTTAACCATGCAAGTGAGGAGGCTAAGTTAAGGGGTTCTGGCTGTGTGAAGGAACAGTCCTTAAAATCAGATTAAAGCAAACAAAGTTCTATCCTATAGTTGGCAATTCTTATCTTCCTCTCCCAAAAGAGTTAGAGGTTAAAACGAGCAGTCTAAAATATACATAATTCTGACAACTTGTGTTTTATGTGGTGTGTTTTAGCGCATTTACATCCTGTCAAAAATCATGCAAACAGAGTTTCCAATTATGAACAATACAAAGATAGCCTGAACTTTGATAACATAACCTTTCCAGTAAGTATAGAAAGTATATTTCAGTTTGAAGAACAAAACAAACCAATCACTGTAACGTATACACATGGTCTGCAGAAGCCAATCTACTACCTCTAAGGATTTCTCCCAATGCTCCTACTTTAGGCGATTCACTTAACAAACATGTAGACTTGATACTGTTTACAGACGGTCTAAAGAGTCATTGTGTATTAATCAGAACAATAAGCAGACTGTTAGCCTATACTACAAAGCATCCAGCTAAACAAGAGCTTTGTAGAAGATGTTTGGTTAGAATTCCTACTATAGAAGCAGCTGCCAGTCATACGAAACATTGTAAAAGTTTTGTAGACTGTGAAACCGAACTTCTTACACCTAAACCATGTCTAAAGTTAGTTTTAAGAATGTACGCAAAATGCAGATGAGCCCTTATGTGGTTTATGCTGACTTTGAATCAATCTTGCCACAGTACTACGGCCCACAACAGCAAGAACAAAAAACAACCTTATTAACCCACCATCAGATCTGTTCTTATGCGTTTGTTGTTGTTAGGTCAGATGGGGCACACACACACCCAGAGATTTACAGAGGCCCCAACGCAGCTAGTAGATTTTTAGAGCAGATGAAACAACTTTGCAATCAGTTATCCAATGAACTGAACCTTTCAGACATTGTTATGACTCCTGAAGACCAAGAACGTTATGACTCATCTACACACTGTTGGATATGTAACAGAGAATTATTAGGTGACACAGTGAGAGACCACGATCACATTACTGGAAAGTTCAGAGGGGCCGCGCACAACAGTTGTAATCTTCAGCTTAAGGTTGACCCTAAAAAATGGAAACTGCCTATCTTCTTTCATAACTTAAGAGGCTACGATTCCTCATTTTATCATGCAAGCAGTGACTTCTGAATATAAGAGGGTTACCTGCATTGCACAGTCTTCAGAAAAGTACATGACTTTTACTCTTGACTGTTTTATCCTTTTATGACTCTGCCCAACATCTGATGGCAAGTTTGGATAAGTTAGCAGGATCTCTACAAGACTTTCCAATAACTAAACAATATTTGACCCATCTTTAGTGCGTAAAGGTGTTTACCCCTATGAATACATGAACTCGTGGGAAAGGTTTGACAAAGACTCACTTCCTGGAGAACTTCGCTCACCGTCGACGGAGAAGGACGTGTCGCTTCGCCGCTCCGCTGAAGTCAAAATGAACCGTCGAGTGTAACCCCTTCATCTCGGCATGTTACTGCAAATTAACTAGAAAGTGAAATGTGACAAATAATGTGATCATAAAGTTTGTATATACTCGTGATAACGATTATCCGACAATGTGTGCTGACGGAGAATTGTGACAAGCTGTGCTTGAGGGAAAATAGGTTCCCTACTGTCTTCTGTGTGTGTGTGTGTTTTTCTTATCCTTTTCCCTCTTGATCGACTGGGGTACTCTTCCTAAAGTCAGTGAACACGAGTCAAATGGCTGGGGACTAATTATGCCTTCAAAGATTTGTTTGTAATGGCCCAAAAAAGACCGCTGCGAGTAAAAGAAAAAATCGGTCGTCTGACAAAAGTAGTGCTTTTCAAGATTCTGGATCAATCGAAAACTCAGAGAGACCAAAAATAGCAAAAAACAAAGATCGGAATCGTTACCTGGTCAAAAGACTTTGAAATCGTTTGTTAGCGGAACGGAAGAAATGGCGACCAAAGAAGTGAATAAAACATATACTGAGGTTAGAAGTGGGGGTACAAACGGCATTCCTGAACAGTTAACTAACCTTGAAAAAGGGAATTAATGAAAAATTCAATACATTAAAAACAAAGTGAGGCCAGTGAAATCTCGGCTGTCCGAACAAATTTCTGAACTTTTCGAAAAATTCCGGAAGAGTGACATCTTTGCACTTCAGGAAAAAAAACGATAGACTGAAGCTTAAATTGGAAGATAACGAAGATGTTGTGGAAGATTTACAAGACGAAGTAAGAAATCTAAAAAGCCCCATCCAAACAGATAAGAAAAAATAAATGACCTGGAACAATATCAGAGGAGGGATTCTGTTCGTTTTCTTGGAGTAGAGTCGGATACTACCTACGAATCCATACGGAAATGTGAACAGAAAGTGATAAAACTCATCAGAGAACTCTTACATGTTGACCACATATCCGCTGCAGACATCAGCATTGCAACAGAGTTGGACAAAAAACGTGACAGTAAGCCACGTCCAATTATTGTTAAATTCATGTCGAGAAAAATCAAGTCGAAGTTATACAAGAAGACGACTGCTGAAGGTACACACAAAGCATAGTTGAAGACCTTACTCTTCAACATGAAGAGATTACAAGAAGTGAAAAACAATGTTAACGTTCAGAACTGCTGGCCCTAAAGATGGCACTATTTTACGCCCAACTCAAAAACAACAAAATCGTGAAAATACTTCAAAGGAAATCTTAGTTTTCTAGAGGAACCAGCGGCCCACACTACAACCACGGGACAGATTCAGATCACAGCAAATTTGGACCGTGACGACAGAAGATCGAGAGGCTCCAGTCAACAGAGGACGAGCACACGAGGCGTTTCGTGGCCCACCACCTGACCCCCGCCGCAACAGACCTGGCCCAGCTTACGGGATCCTCATCCGGACACGAGCACCGGCAGAAGGAGGGAAGGATGTCCGGACCGCAACATCCACAGAGACCAGCCATGCCAGAGTCATCAGTCATCTTCCCTGTCAAGCCTGACAGTCCACGGGGACCCCAGCAGACGGTGAAACCATCCCAGGTTGTGATCAGTCCTTCCAGCCCTTCAAAAGAGGAATCTACACGTTCTAACGGGATGGACAGTCAGTGATGGGGGGGGGGGGGGGGCGGGGGGGGGGCGGGGGCGGGATTTGGCAGTTTGATCAGACTCGTCTGATGACTGAAGTGTGCGTGCACGGTCTTTTTTTGTTTGTTTTTCTGTTTTACAGGATGGGGGGGGGGGGGGGGGGGGGGGGGATCAGGGGTGCATCGGGGATGTTTGAAAGTCCAAGACTAATTTATCTTTTTTTCCCTATGAGAATCTGCCATTGTCTTTCTCTTTCCGTCCGTGCTCTCTTCCCCGCCCTCGCCCCCTCCCTCCTTCCCCCCTCTATTCCCCCCCCCCCCCGCTCCCCCCCCTACCCCCGTCCAGGTCCCGATCAATCATTCTTTTCGCACATTTCCCCCTCATGTCCCGCGGTGCCTCCTTCTCCGTTCCTCCTGTCCGTCTGCAAGACCCACCCTCCCCCATTGTTCGGTGGAGATTCATTATAGAAAAGATATCTTGGTCATGTTCAAACTTTCAAGTCGATGTTGCAAAGTTTTTCCTTCAACGACATTGACCACGTTTTTGATACTGTTATTATCATTTGTGTGTCATTTGTCCTTCGATATTACTATGAAGTTGTCCGTGAGGGTGACAACGATGTTGATTGATGATCAGGACGGTAGTGGTGGTGGTGGTGGTGATGGTGGTGGTGATGATTATGATTAGGATGATGATGATAACAATTAGTGTTGTTGTCGTTGCTGGTGGTGTTGTTTGTCATTATCACTACTATTACTGATATTGATGTTACGGATACATACTCTGGTTGGTGGATATGTTCAACACATAACTTGATATCGTGGTGAATGTTAGTAATGCTATTCCATGCTAGAAAAATAATCAGCAGTTAACACACGTCGACTACTTTACTTAAACATGCAAAACGCAGTTAACATGTCCCTGCGAGTGAATGTTTGTAAACAGAAAAGACAGAAAGAGTGTGTGCTTGTGCTACAAGATGAATGTAAGAGATGATCAAAACATGAAGAACTGGGTGATAAGCTAACAAACTACATACTGCTTATCTGGGAAGACTGTAAGTGGCACAAAAATACCAGTAATGTTAAATTAAAAGGAGCTTTTCACCGTATAGGACTGATAAAATGCATAGAGTAGTTTTACGTTGTCATCTCTTAACTGCCAGGGCCTAGCGATTTTGGAAAAGGGGAGACGTTTTTCAATATTAAGACAAAAAACAATTGTATGTGAATGAGGAAAAGTGATGTGAATGGAAAAGTTTCATATTAATTAAGAGATTTGGTAATTTTTGCAATTGTGGATGGAAACCTACGGGTTTGATGCTTTTTTGTATTCATGGAGTTTCAAACCGCCAGTGATGCGGAAAGAGTAGGATGCTGAGTGGATTGTGAATTGTGTTCACCCCAAAGTGAGGAGGGGTGGATGGCTATTGTTACTTCAGAGGAGCTCTGGACACAGACATAGGAGGATGTCTGATTGTAACCCTCGTTGGGTTTAACATAGTTAGGACTAGGATTGTCCTATGCAACCCTGGGTTGGGTGTGCTATATGATTGGACTGGTTTGTCCCATGCAACCCTGGTTTGGGTTGTGCTTAACCCTTGGTGGGTGTAATATGCCTGGCGTGGCAAGTTCACTCGAGTATAGAGTGTAGATGTAGACTATGATTGGACTGGTTTGTCCGATGCAACCCTGGTTTGGGTTGTGCTTAACCCTTGGTGGGTGTAATATGCCTGGCGTGGCAAGTTCACTCGAGTATAGAGTGTAGATGTAGACTGGAAGTCTACTAGGGTAGGCTTGTCGCTTAATCCTAGAAGGTAAAGTACCAGTTGGGGTTGTATACTGGTTAAAACAATTACAGTAAAGGTGTAATTGCAATGACAATAGAAGTTTGATAATTATAAGATTTGATGATATTGCGCTATTTGGGAAAAAGAGAAAGATGAACGTTGAACGCGAAAAGAAAAGAAGCAAAATAAATATTGTTGTGTAAAGATTTCGTTCTGTACCCCAACTGTAGGTAGGAATAGGTTGGCGGAACAAGACTCATGTGAGTATTCTATATTGATCTTGGAGTGAATGTGAAAGGAGTTAAAAGGAGGTATGAATAGTAATGAGAGGAAGAGAAGAAATAAATACAGTTCATTTGTAGAGGTTAACCTGGACCTAGGGTTTCGTTACAGAATCCCTCAGCGTCCAGTGGTGGTCCAGGCTTGAGCTGTACGAGCCTAGTGAGAGT
>JAFLJL010002130.1:0-28786 GCA_018398815.1 Conus ventricosus
CAGCCCCTCGGGAGATGCTCATTTTCATTAAGACTCGCGCTTTAACCATGAGCCACAGGGACACCTGATATTTGTAGGAAGTAGCCTTATGAAGTTCACTTTTGTTCCTCCTTGACCAGATCCAGCTTGAACACCTCTCTGCCGCTTCTGCCATTGCTTTCAGGGCTCTGGTTTTTTCCTTCCCTGCAACTGAGAGCTGTTTCATGAGGCTGTATGCAGACGTTCCTACAAATCCCCTAGCTCCAATTTCTGCAGTGAGGACTTTGGCCTGATAGCCTTCTCTCCTCAGGCTGTTGCCAGATCAGCATACTTTTCAGTCTTGTAGATTTGAGCTGCCTCCATTCTGTTTTCATATGGCACCGTGAGCTCGATCATGATCAGCTGCTTGGTTGACTTAGAGTGGACTACTATGTCTGGTCTCATGCCACTCTTGCTGATGATTTCTGGGTGACTCTTCCATTCTGGGAGGTCTGCAGTGCACTCCCAGTCATCTGCCCCGTCCAGCAGACTCTGCCTGCATGTTTCGAGTGGCACTGTTGTTCTTGGCCATGATTTGCTGCCTCCTGCCGTGAAGAATGTTGCGGGTGCTTTTGGAGTCCTGATTCTCCCTTTTGTGGTGTTGGTACTGGCCCAGACTACTTGTACATCTCTTTGAGCACTTGGTTGTGCCTCCATGTGTACCTTCCTTGAGCCAGGGCTACTTTACATGAGCTTAGAACATGCTCCATTGTTTGTTTTTCATGGCAGAGGGGGCATGCAGGATCGTCTGTTTTCCCCCACTTCACCAGGTTTGCATTTTGAGGGCAGAAGGTCATATGCAGATCTGAGAATGAAGCTGATCCTGAGAGGGGCCATGTGCCAAATGTCATTCCAAGTGAGACTTCTTTGGAGTGCATTCTCCACGTTGTCCATTGCCCTGCTGGCTCTGCTGGACTGCTTTTTGGAGTCTTTTTTGGTCTTTCTTTTCTCATCTCCTGAATCATCATGTCTCTTTTGACTTTTCCTTTGGCCTTTGACCACCATTCAGTTTTGGTCACCCCCAGTCCTTGTCTGTTGGTCTGTGTGTGTCCTGTTATTTCTCTGATCTTGAGACTTTCTTTTGTAGAATCCATCGCCTCTTGAACTTTCCATTTTCTGCCTGTCTTCAGCTGGGGCTTGATTGCTTCTACCACCTGTCTCCTGAGTCTTCCAGCATGCTTTGAAGTATATATATATATATATATGTGTGTGTGTGTGTGTGTGTGTGTGTGTGTGTGTGTGTGTGTGTGTGTGTGTGTGTGTGTGTGTGTGTGTGTGTGTGTGTGTGTGTGTGTAATGAGTCGGCCGAATGTTCTCGAGCATTTAGGCAAATTAAGGGTAGTTTGCTGTTGTTGAGAGCACGTTCCTTGGGTCTTCAAGTGTGCGAATTCAGGCATCACCAGGGGGGGGGGGGATACCCGAGTCGTAGGAGGGAGGGAGAGAGGGGGAAGGTTTCCGGCCCCAAGGGGAATTGACAAGGAGTTCCGCCCCGGGGGCCCGGGGTTAAGGGGGTGCCAGTCCGCCCACGGTGGTTTTCACGGGTTCCCAGTGGGCCTGAAAAAAAAGCGATCTTCAGGTGCCCGTCAGGGGGAAGGTACCGTCGTGCAGGCAGAGTAAGCGAATTCAGTCGCCCTTTTTCGGGGAATAAATGGAAGGCGCGGCCTTCGATGGTTTGCGCCTTGTGTTTTTAAGAGTAGAAATTTATTAAGCATCAGTCGGGGC
Organism: Conus ventricosus; assembly: GCA_018398815.1. Classification (NCBI taxonomy): domain Eukaryota; kingdom Metazoa; phylum Mollusca; class Gastropoda; order Neogastropoda; family Conidae; genus Conus; species Conus ventricosus. Next base: position 1,741 of record JAFLJL010002130.1, read on the forward strand.
TGGGAGGGTCCAGCTGTTATTTCATGGGTGTGGGGGAATCGAACAGAGTTTAAAAGGAGGTTATGCATTAACCAGGGGTCCCAGTTTTTGGTTGGCGCTAGCAGCTTGGTGTGTGTGTGTTTTTGGTAGGTACTTAGATCCAGGTAATAAAAATAACTTGGGGATTGTTGGGTCAAATCGTGTGTGGGGTGTGTGCCAAGTTTCCATTGGTTGACCAGTTAAACTGGGTTCCTCTTGATTAAAAAAATTTAAAAGGTCTTGGAAAAACCCAGGAAATGTGTGATCACTTAAGGGAAGTAAAACCCCCCCGTTTTGTGAGGGCAAAAAAATACGGGTTTTGAAGCAAGGTTAGCTTCCCTTTTGTCCCTGGGGGGGGGACGTAAGAAGTGAGGTTGTGTACCTCGGACCCGCACGAGAAAAATTGTTCCCTGGGGGGGACGGTCGACAGCAAACGTGTAAACCCTTGGGACCCGAGACAGGGGCTCCCAGACAACGGGGGGGTTTTCGGAAAAAAACCCTGGGGGAGGGCCACGGGACCCCTTTCCGGGGAGAGGGCGAAGAAAGGGGTGGAGTCCGGGAGACTCAGTGTGAGGGGGCGATAAAGCTAGTTCCCCAGTGTCCCCAACGGGGATTTGGGGCCAATGGGGAGGAAACCATTGGCAGCTTCAGCTCGTGTCGCACAGGGGTAAGAAACTGACGGTAAACCCAAAGGAATGCTGGCAAGTTATGGACGTTTTATTTGTCTTTGGGTTATAATGTGAAAAATGAAAGTGGTTTTGCCCCCCGGCAAATTTAAGAATAACTGAAGAACGGGGGAGGGGATTATGAAATTGTCGTATGCTGTTTACATGGTTGTATGAACAGATGTTTTTGTTTGTAGTGACGGGGGGGGGTCGGAGTAAATTTGAAAAAAAGTATTTTTTCTATAAATGTTAGGTTTCCCGTCACCTTGGTGGGGGGCCCGATGTGAGGACGAGTGCGTGGCCTTGGAGAGGCTTTTTTGTTGTGAAAGGTAAAATTCTTCTAAAACCCCCTGCCCCCTAAATTGAAATATATTTTAATAACGGGGGGGGGAGCGTCGGGCCCCGTCAAAATGTGTGGGTTGTGTGTGTGTGTGTGGTGTGTGTGTGTGTTGTGTGTTGTGGATTGTGTGTTGTGTTGTGGTGTGTGTGTGTGTGTTGTTTACATATATAATTTATATAAAATTATAAAAATATATATATATATATATTATATATTATATATATATAGGCCTTATATTTATATATATAGTGTGGTGTTTTTGGGTGTGGGTGTGGTGTGGTGTGTGTGGTGGGTGTGGTGTGTTATGGTGTTGGTGTTGTGGTTGGGTGTGTGGTGTGTGGTGTTGTGTGTGTGTGGGGGGGTGTGGTGTGTGTTACATCTTACAGGTCTGTGGGTTATCATCATTCTAGGCGTGTTGTTTTATAGTCATTTTTAAAATCTTGACGTCGTTCCTTCACCCCTTACCTTCTGGACTCCAGGAGGAGGTCTAGCTAAAGGGCGAATAAACCCGAACTTTCAAGATAACAGTCAGAAGAGAGAGAGAAGAAGAGAAGAGGGGGAAGGAGAGAGAGAGAGAAAAGGAGAGAGAGAGGAGAGAGGAGAGAAAAGAGGGAGAGGGGAGAGAGAGAGAAGAGAGAGAGGAGAGGAGGGGAGAGAGAGAGAGAAGAGAGAGAGAGAGAGAGAAAAGGAGAGGTCTCCTTTTTTTGTGTGGGAGAAAACAAGTGCAGGAAACTTCATCGCGTTCCTTTAATGACTTTCAAAGTTTTGAAAAAAATGGGAGGGGGAGGGGGGGGGGGGGGGGGGGGGGGGGAAAGAAAAAAGAGAAATAAAGTCAGAGAAGTTATTAAATGTAAACCCCCCTTCACTGGGGCCCATGGGGAACCATCGTAACCCTTCTAAAAGGGGGCCAGTTTATTTGCCTTCCATTTTTTTTCGTCCGCTGGATGGGACTCACAGGGGACCGGGTGTTTGTGTCCTTCGCATAAAAATGAGAAAACCCCAGCTTGATTTGTGGGTTTTTACCCCCCAAAGGGGTTTCAAAAATCCCAGCCCCCCAAAGCACCCAAAAGAAAGTAAAAAATTTAAAACAGAAAACAAAGTGTGGTAAGATATAATTGTTAAAAAAATAAACGTTTTAAAAAAACAGTATAAAATGTGGGGGGAAAAGCCTATCTTTAGGTCCATTAAAGGATAAGGGGAGGAAAAAAAAAATTATTGGGTGTGTGTGTGTGGGGGAGTGTGGTTGGTTGTGTTGTTGTGGTGTGTGTGTGTGTTGGTGTGTGTGGGGTTTGGGGGTTGTGTGTGGTTGTGTGATAAATAAGTGTGTAAGTAAATTTTTATATATATAGATAATAAAATATATGAGGAATAGAAATGTGTGTGTCGTCTGTCTTTGGTGCCCTCTGTCTGTTTGTTGGCGCGCCGCGCTCGTGTTGTGTGTTTGGTGTGGTTGTTGTGTGTGTTGTGGGGGTGTGTGGGGGTTGTTTGTTGTGTTGTGTGTGTGTGTTGTGTGGTGTGGTTGTGGTGTTTGTGTTTGAGTGATTCTTTTCATATGTAGTGTGTGCGTCTGTTTGTACCTGTTTGCTTCTCTGTGTGTTTCTTGTCATATTTGTTGTTGTGGTGTGGGGGGTTGTGTGTGGTGGGTTGTGTGTGTGGTTTTGGGTGGTGTGTGTTTGGTTTTGGGTGTGGTGTGTGTCTGTGCTGGTGGGTGTGTGTGTTAAGAGAGAAAAAAGGGGAGAAGGCTCCCCCCAGAGATGATAAAACGGGGATTGGTCCCATTGCTTGCCCTGCCGATGGTGGGGAGGGTCGATACAGCAGGATTCCTTTAAAAGGTAGAGAGGGGGTGGAATAGGGGGGGGTTGGGGGCATGGGTGTTGGGGGGGGGGGAAAAAAAGGGAAGGGAACGGGGGAAAAAGGGGGGGGGAGAGAAGGGGGGGGGGGGGGGGGGGGGGGGAGGGGGGAGGGGTATGGGGAAATAAAATTGGGTGCATTGGGAAAGCTGCATCTCCGTCCGCTGTCTTTCTTCTCCCCTTCCTACACAAACACACACTGCAATCTTCCTCTCACCTCTCTTCTTGTGTTGTGTTGGTGTGTGTGTGTTGTGTGGTTGGGTGTGTTGTTGTGTGTGTGGGTGGGGGTGTGTTTTTGTGTGTTGTGTGTGTGGGTGTTTGTGTGTGTGTGTTGTGTGGTGTGTGGGTGGTTGTGTTGTGTGTGTGTGGTGTGTGTGTGTGTGGGGTTTGGGGAGGGGGGGGGGGGCGGGGGGGGGGTGCAACGAGCGGGCTAGACGTTTTGCCTTCGGTTCATCCGGTCTTGTCCTCCGTCCTCTCCATCCCCCTTTTTCCCCCTGTCCTACCCACACTTTCTTCTTTCCTTACTCACCCTTCCCCTCTCTTCCCCCTCCCCTTTCTACTCCTTTCCTCCTCCCCTCCCCCCCCTCCCTTTCCCTTTCGGCTTCTTTCCCGAAACCCCCCCTCCCCCCCTCCCCCCACGCGCGGTTTTGGCCTTATCCTCCTCTCCCTCTCTCTCTCTCTTCTCTCTCCTCTTCTCTCTCCTCCTCTCCTCTCTCTCTCTCTCCTCTCTCCACCACACCCACAACACACCGTGCTTGCTCTTATCCTCTTTTCCTCTCTCCCCCCTCTCTCTCTCTCTCTCTCTCTCTCTCTCTCTTCTCTTTTCTCTCCCCTTTTTCTCCCCCTCTCTTCTCTCTCTTCTTCTCTCTCTCTTCCTCTCTCTCTCCCGCGCGTGCTTGCTTTATCCTCTCTCTCCCCTCTCTCCCCCTCTCTCTCTTCTCCTCTCTCTCTCTCTCTCTCTCTCTCTCTTTCTCTCTCTCTTCTCTCTCTTCTCCTGGGGGTAAAGCCCAGCGTGGAACTCCGCACTCAGTGGCCCTTGCTAAGATCCATACTTCGCCTTAATGTCTTGCGGATCAAAACCCCCGGGACCGCGATCGATAACGGCCTGGTCATCCAAAGGGGGGACCGCTTTATGACCCGGGGGGTCTGTCTACGTGGTGGTCAGATTGTCGATTAACCCCCCCTACCCAGATCCTCGCCCGCCCACCTACCCATTGCCCTTTTATGCCCCCCTCTTCACCCCTCCCCGGGGCAGTCGATCGACGAAAGGGGGTTTGGGCACGGCATTCCCCTGTCACCCCCCCCCCCCCCCCCCCCCCCCACCCCCCCCCCCCCCCCCCCCCCCCCCCCCCCCCCCCCCCCCCCCCCCCGACAGTAGACACAGTCGACCCCTCAGAGACATTGTAGAAGGTGGGGGCGGTTGAGAGAGAGAGAGAGGAGAGAGAGAGAAGAGAGAGAAGGAGAGGAGAGAGAGAGAGAGAGAGAGAGAGAGAGAAGAGAGAAGAAAGAGAGAAGAGGAGAAAAGAGAGAGATTGTTGATTGATTGACGGTCGATTAATAAGTTATTTCCAAGGGAAAAAGTACGCAAATGTAGTTTTTTTTTAAAAAAAAAATCCTCCTTGCCCGCTGAGGGGTAAGAGACTAATACAACTAAATAGCATACTGGTACTAAACCTTACAAGCATGTATCTTTAAAAAAATAATATAAACATGGGTGAGTTTTTCCTCCATTAAAATTTACTACAGTGAATTAAAGAAAAAAAAGCGAACAGCATTAAATTAAAAGAATTCATTACGAAAAACCCCACACCACACACCAACACACCACACACACACACACACACACACAACCCCATGCACTTCCACCCACACGCCCTACTTGAACGAGCCCACACACACCCCACACACAACACACACACACACACACACACACACACACACACCACCAAAACACACACCCCCACCACACACGTCCACCACGCACGCCGCACGCCTACCCGCACCACCCGCACACACAAAAACACACACACACACACACACAACAACACACCACACACACACACACAAAACACACACACACACCAAAACACACACCCACACACAACACACAACACACAAAACACACATAGAAAAAGACCTTCTCTTTGTTATCAAAGACGAGAGAGAGAGAGAGGGGAAGAGAGAGAGAGAGAGAAAAGGGGGGGAAAAAGAAGAAGGAAGGGGAGAGAGAGAGAGAGGAGGAGAGAGAGAAAAAGGGGGAAGGGGGGAAAAGGGGGGGAAAAAGGGGGGGGGGGGGGGAAGGGGGGGGGAGGGGGCTTTTTTGGTTTTTTCCCCGTATTTTATATTACAGTCATTTTGGGTTTTTTTAAACACTAGCAAATGATCGGTAATGCATACCATAAGAGAAGGGAGGGAGAGAAGAATAGGTATTAATTTCCCAAGAATTTAAAAAACCCTGCAAGGAAGTTTTCAAAAAAACCGCCAAACAAAATTTCCAATTTTTGATGTGTTAAAGGAATAAAATAAACAATTCTGGCCGGGGGTAATATTACAATGACATAAAAAAAAAAACTAGGGGGGGGGGGGGGGGGGGGGGTGTGGGGGGTTGGGGGTGGGGGGGGTGTTGTTTGGGGTGAGAGGTGGGGTTGAAAAGGGGGGGGGGGTGAGGAAAGAGGTGGGTTTGGGGTGGTGGGGGGGGTGGGGGTGGGGGGGGGGGGGGTTTTGGTGGGGGGGGTGGGGGGGGGGGGGGTTGGGGGGGGGGAGAGAGAGAGAAGGGGAAAAGGAGAGGAGGTGAGAGAAGAGAGAAAAGGGGGAAAAGAAGAGAGAGAGAATGAGGGAAAAAGAGAGAGAGAAGGGGAGGAAGGGAGAGGGGGGCTAAAGGGAGAAATTTTTTTTTGAAAAAGAAATTTGGGAGACAAATTAAAAAAGAACAAAAAAGAGGAAATCCAGAAGAGGGGGGGAGAAAGAGGGGAAAGAGAAGGAGGAAGAAGGGGAAGAGAAAAGAAGAGGGGGAGGGAGAGAGAGAGAGAAGGGGAAAGAAGGGGGAAAGGGAGGAAGGGGGGGAGGGGAGGAGAGAAGGGGGAGGAGAGAGGGGAGAGAGAAGAAGAAGGAGAGGGGGGGGGGGGGGGGGGGATATTGTCATATTTCTTTTTTTTTCTACAGCACTATATGCTAGATACTGCATGGGATTTCGATTAGACAGCGACATTGCATCAGTAAATCAAAGCAAACGAGACACACATTCATCATTGTATAGTAACAATGCTTTGAGAGAGCATAGAACTGTCACATATTGGGATATGCATGCACTGAGAGAGCGTATCAATAATAACAGTAATAATTTTGAAGCAGTAATACTTATATACTGCAACAATTACGTTGGGAAGGTAAGTGAAATGTATTGTGTTGATGATATAGTAATAACATGTATTTAGGTGGGCATTGATAACATCAAGTGTACTACAGTCATATTTCTATATCCGTGTGAGTGTGCAAAGTACGTAAACAATTTTCGTCTGAAAGATTCTGAGTTCGATAGCATTTCAGCTCTTGTGGAAGCGAATTCCAGAGAAGAGGACCACAATAACAAAGACTTCATTTAAATAGATTAATTATTGGTATTGGAGCCTGGAGTTTTGTTAAATTTCAAGAATTCATGCAAATTTTTGATTGAATAGTTTGCGGAGTTAATCCAGATACCATTAAAAAAAAAGAACATTCCTGTATTGATAGCAAACGAATCCCTTAGTAGAAGAACTCCCGACTTGAATATAGTCGTGTGAGGCTCGAGGATGTCAGGGTGCTTTTAGGGCGCGTTTGTAGATGCTGATTAAAGATTTCATTGAATTTGCGCTAGCCGTGTCAAATAGTGTCGAACTGTTATTGATTGAGGGGAGTATTCTGGCATATAAGTGGAAAAAGTGCTTAGTCTTGCATAATTGATATATTGGTCTGGATACTGTTTTGCATAATGCTTTGATGTGAGCAGTCATGAAAGATTGGTGTCAATTATTACGCCTACTTCTTCAGTTCTTATGTGTGTGTGTGTGTGTGTGTGTGTGGGGTTGTGTGTGTGTGTATGTGTGTGTGTGTGGTGGTGTGTGGGGTGGTGTGGGTGTGTGTGTGTGTGGGAGTTGTGTGTGTGTGGTGTGTGTGTGTGTGTGGTGGCATGCTATTCAGTTACAGTTCAACCCATGTTCTGAATAATCACCCAGGAGGAGGGGGGGGGATGCCAATTAAGCTTGACAGTTACATCATCAAAATGCAAGGATTTGAACCGGGCAGCGAAAATGCAAGCTTGTAACGGCCTCGGGATTCGACCTGTGGATGTGAACTCATGTTGTAATTGATTCCCAATCCTAGCGGGCAGATGCACGAAATGTTGCCTGGGGCATACCTCTGTATTCATGGACCACAATCATGCGTGGCCAAGAAGATATGTATCTTCGTCTTCTGTAGTTCACTTCCAGCACCTTATGAAGTCATCACACACTTCATGTCGTATCCAGTTGTCCGGTTGGTTTTTGTCTTGCCTCCTGTTTACGAGTTAACGGCTTGTTTCCCATTCTTTGCCGATAGTGTTTGAGACGCCGAGTTTGAATCCCACGAGGTGTCGGTGCGGGCCTGAACTATAACTACGAGCATACATGGGGGCCGCCCTCGCTGATCATCGGGACCAAAGTGGGCAATCGTGGTTCACTAATGGGAACAGCGGCCTAGCCCAGGTGAACAGTCACAATGCGGCGCGCTTACCACTGTGCCTCCCCGAATGTTGGTGGACTTTGCGACTCGTGTCAGAGATAACAGTGGGAAAGCTTAGCGAGATACTTATCCCCCCCACCCCCCCCCCCCCCCCCGCCCCCCGTCTTGACTATGGTGGCACTTAAGAGGGTGTTAGGTTCAACCCCGCGTGGGGGTTCATCGCGTGCATCGGTCGTGTGCTGCCGAGCTCTGTCTTGCGCACAGACAAACTTAGGCTTACACATGCTGCGTGCGTGTTTGTGAGTGTAGTGTGTGTGTGTGTTGTTTGTGGGGTGTGTTGTGTTGTGTGTTGTGGTGTGTGTGTTGTGTGTGTGTGTGTGTGTGTGTGTGTGGTTGTGGTGTCGTGTGTGCTGTGGGAGTGCGTGTGGTGTGTGTGTGTTGTGTGGGGTTGTGTTGTGTGTTTGTGGTGTGTGTGTGTGTGTGTGTGTGTTGTGTTGTGTGGTGTGGTGTGTGTTGCGTGTGTGTGAGCCTGCAGATAATGAAATGAACTACAGGAATTACGGTCCTGGTTTTGTAGTTTGCTGTCTCTGACGCAGGGTGAAGGCCGTCCGGCGGCCACCACAATAGCCAAAAAAACAGCGTTTCATGCCAACACAAACATGGGAGTTTGTAAATTATACTCCCGTGTTGGCTAGTATACTTACCATGTCAGACAATAGCATTCACGCAGTTAGTCTGCTCTGCAGGCCGAAGTTTTGTGTGGCAATCAGTGATAAGACAGTCACGTGGTGCCCTACCCACTTCGCCGTAGGAGAGAGCCAGTTAGTCTCCATTCTCATTAGTCATCGAGGCCCTCGCGCAAGGTAACACCAGAACCTTGCGCTAGCGGGGAAGGTAGGGCGCATTAGAGTCTGACTTGGTAAGTATACTAGCCAAACAGGGAGTATAATACAAACTCCCCATTTTGGCGTCATATACTGTACCATGTCAGACAATAGCAGAATTCATAGTAAAAGGAGAGGGCAAGTGCCCTAGTGGTTCCTGGGTTACCCGATATGGATGCATTAGCCGCCACAAAGGATATCCCATTAGAACCATCAGCCCTGGTCATGCGATGTCCCTCAAATAAAATTTTATGAAGGGATTCTCCGAACGCCAGAAGGCTGCCTCCAGGAGGTGGCGCATGGAACAGAGTGCTGGAATGCTGCCGAAGTGGCCAGCGCTCTGACCTCATGGGCCCGGGGGAAGAGACGGGGAGATCCTCGGATGCCTGGGAATAGGCAGTTCTGACCGTCTTGGAGAGCCACCTAGAGACAGTGCCAGCTGAGATGTCTTTCGTGTTACTGGGGTTGATGGAAATAAGAAGACGTCTTTGTGAAACGCGCCTGGGGCGAGCGTTCCCAGTAGTGTGTTAGACATCGAGAAGGGCAAAGGGCTATGTCCGAAGAGGTGTCGCCCCCTAGTGTATCCGCCAGCGGCGGATGACGAGGTATGGGGAGGGACTGCCGGTTCCTGGTTCTTGGCTAGGAACTCGGAAGGAACTTAAGAGAGACGGAGCCGTCTCTGTGGAAGGCAATGTCTCTGGGGTCCCCGCTAAGGGCATGGATCTCGCCTCACCGTCTCGCGGAAGCGAGGGCGAGGAGGAAGGTAGTCTTCATAGACAGAAGGTCGAAAGGAATGGAGGACAAAGGCTCAAAGGGGTGTCACGACCGACCCCTGGAGGTCTGCCCTGACAGGATCGGTCTAGGTGGGAGTGAAGGGAGTGACTGACCTCACACGCCCCGCAAGAGACCACACAATAAAGATTACGATACAACACCCCATTTATTCACACCAGCAAAATAAGCATTCCAACACACACAACATGCACAAACACAATCAAGCACTCCAACGCACACAACATGCACAATCACAATCAAGCACTCCCACACCCACAACATGCACGATTATAAATAAACATTTCACCATACGACTACACAATCACAATTACAGCATTCCAGCACATATGACATATACACAATTATAAAGAAACATTTCCAGCATCCATCCCTTCTAACACCCTGGAGTGCGTCCACACCCCTGCCTCTGTCAAGTCTACTGAGAGCACCCTGTCGCACTAGGTGCCGAACCGGGTCGGTTCTCGCAGGGAGTCGCTCAAAGCCGACACCCTCGACTCACAAACAGGCAGTGAAGAGCGCGTCCCGGAGGGGGGGGGGGGGGGGGGGGGGGGGGGGGGGAAACGTGGCGCTGTTACTGGAGGTCCTGGACGGGGGTCAGGGCCGGCCAGTCAAGACGGCGGGCTCCTCTACCAGTCCGCGGTCCCGACCCGAGCGTGGCCTCGACCAGCGCGTGGCACCATCCAGTCCGTGGTCTCAGCCAGAGCGTGGCCTCAACCAGCACGTGGCACCATCCAGTCCAGACTCCGGGTGAAGCCCCTGGGTGGGGGGGGGGGGGGACGTAGCTGGGAGGAGAGTAGAAAGGGAGGGAAGGAAGAAGGAAGGAAAGGGAAAGGAAGAAGGGTACTGGAACCCCGCTGTCAGTACAGTCTGACCCATGCTGTCAAATCTTAAACAGCCACTCGCATGATGGCGAGGGAAGTCTACTAAACGCACACAGTAAACCCATCGAATCAGGATGTTCACTAGGGTCTTCTCACACGATGCAGGTAAAAACTGGCATTAAATCACCAGGTTATAACACAAATCGCATCCATCTTCATCTTCTACTCACCATGCTTAACATTTCCTTCCTTAGGAAATAAATCAACTCACGCCGCATCGCTCAATATCTGCCACACATTTAAATTAATAATTCAATGGCATAATTGTCACATTTTCTAAACACAATCCAAATAACACAAATCTCCAACCACGCATCCGAACGACACATCATGCGTACGCACGCTCGCGAACATAAAACTCATCTCCTTGCACACACAACAGCCGGGGGCCGAAGGCTAAAGTCGCGGCGAACGTGACAGGGGCGGAGGAGTGATAGCCACGCAAGTCCCACCCTGAATCACCAGGTCTCTCCCATCTCTACCGACTACCGCATCACCAGATGCATAAACAGGAGAAAGACATTTGGAAATCTTTAGATGGCCAGGTAACAAGCTTGCCTATAAACCAGAGAACAGGTCTCACAGAAATTTCTCTTACAAATTTCGAAAACAAAAGAAATTGCGCCAAAATGAGAATACTAAGCCGAGCTGAACAACAACAAACCAAACAAAACAAACCACGAAAACTGATGCTTACCAGCTACCCGTGGTTTACCCGAAGAGGCGGACAAACGACTCCTCTCTGGCCCTCTGTCCAGTCGAGAGGACAGAGCCCAGGTGCGGAGAAAGAAAAAGTGCAGTCCCTCTCCTACAGGCCGACAGTAGGAAATTGAAGATACCGGACTGTACCTCGACGACACGGTGAAGAACCAGACCGGAGGCAGCGCTCCCAGAGACATCTTCCGCTCGAGTGAAGAGCTAACCTCCCTCAGCACGGCGGCCTACATCCATGGCTGCGTCACAAGTGAGCATACTTCAACTAAAGGAAAGAAATGAAGCACGTTGCGACAGGACAAAAGACAGGCAGCGGTGGGAGCCGATTAGACAGCAAGTACAGAGAAAGGTACCAGCCACCCGTGAACACTAACATATGAAACGCACGGCCAGTGGAATAAGAGAAGAGTCGAGAGAAAGACACCGAAGTGAGCTGAACTACATCAAGGTGGCACCCGCACCACCAGCCACATTAAGGGACGGATACACAACACCAGCAACGACACCAAACAAATAAGTAATTCCGCCACCCTAGGATGGGACAACGTCGTAGGCCTCGTGCCAAACTCGTTGACAAACCCCCCTTCGTAACACAACTGTTTTTCTCTGAGATACAGTAGCTCCTTTGAACCTTGACGCCAGTTGCAAAACAATCCACAACAATTTGGGGGACCGAACCCAACTCTCTGTGTAATCGATAGAGTACATAAATCCAATACAAACGTTCCACTATAGAAGCACAACAAGAAAATACAAAAATACCTAATTTATCAAACAACTAAGCGACCTTCCCAACCATGAAAGTAACAATCCGAGCCCCTGGTGATTGCACAACCGATGAACCACTGAAGTGAAAACTGTCACTCACTACAACAGATACAAAGACGCAAAGGGGATATAACCCTGGTTGAGGGGAAGTGTCCTCTGACAGACATTTCCAAGATCAGTACAAGGACTCGACTAAGATAGTCCCAATCCGTATTACAGGAACCCTTGCTATGACGGACAGTGAACGCAAGACTCTGCAGGTTATCCACTGTGCCTAACTCATGAGTCGACGACTGACATGCCGGATCCGTACCCAAGCACTGATGAGGATGATGAACGCATCTCCAGTACGAAACTACCGGCCGAACATCTTCTTGGGTCCACGCCAGTGCGCGTCCAAATCTGCCATGAGAGATTCATCACCATTAAGGGCATCGATAAGGTCCCTAAGGCGGGACATCTCAGGGTATCGACTCGCAGATTCTACCCACTACCGAAGTGTAGCGGTGGACCGGCGATCGATGGAGATTAATGGTTCCCACCAGGTCGACCCCCACCTTGCTGAATGGCACCCCAACCGTGGCACTGACCCTAGGGAACCACGCTTCAAGCGACACTTAGGCGTTTGTCCGTTGGCAGACATCGCAACTGCGCAGTAGTGGCCTAACCTGTGAGTTTCATCCCTGGCCAAAAGAAGTCTTGTCTACTCGCTCGAGTCGCATGGAGTGCCCATAAGACCTGCCATGGGGGACACCGTGGGCCTGCGAGGAACGAGCTCTCTCCGTGCTTTAGGGGTACCACAAGCGCTTGGCCACACGATCGGCCTGGGTGAAAACCCTAAAGAGGATCCCCGGTGGAGCTTACGCACACCTTGGCGGTCGGGCAGACCTGACGGGGACGATCCACAAGTTGTCGTCGGCGTAGGCGATCCCAGTCCCCTGCCTGAAGACGATAATGCTCGCAGGCTCGGCCCTGGCCAGAACCTCGTCAGAAGAGTCGCTGGAGAACGGACGCAATTCCTGTTCCTGCTTCTTAGCATTTAGGCGCGTGTGGTGACTCCCACACACGCCTGTACGGGCAAACCGTAGACACGCCTGCCTGCGTCCCGTCTGCGAAAGTGATAGTATTCCCTCTGATAAGGGAATACAGAGGCCGCTACACCGCGATAGCCCCTCCTTCGCCACAGAAGTAGGTGTATGAGGATAGGCATAAGTACAGAAAGGACGGGGGGTTGGAGGTAAAACCAGCCTCCACCCCGCACACCTCATAACAAGCGCCCCCTCCGGGCCTCCGGGGCAACCAAAATTCCAATATCCCCGCCAGAACGATATCAATCCCTAATCCCTGATGGTGTCGACAAGGAGGAACCACACCGAGAGAAACACTGGGCACTCTGAAATCACCAGAAGCTGGATGGGAACCCACGATAGCCGATGGCGCGAGGATGCTGGAAGACTAGCCCCCCAGACTACCACCGCTTTAGGATCAATTCTGTCCCTAATGTGGCCAGCCGACCACAAAGAAAACACGTCCGGGGCCTGAAATCCACGATGAACTGCCTGCCTGTTCACCCCGCTTAGCCAGTTTGTCTGCGCCTTATATGCCACTAAATCCCTGTGGAAGGCTTTTCCTCTCCTTATCTGGGCGATGCCCCATAAGCCCTGCGAGCTTCAGCAAACACCTCAGCGGTGTGAATCGCAGCCGCGAAATCCTGATGTGCTGTCTCGCCTATCCGGATCCTCAACTCTGGGGCACAGTGTTTGAGCTTGTTCAATAGGATCAACCTCCACTCCAACTTAGGCCATCTGACGCCAGTACCCTAGCGTTTTGCGATAGCCTATCACCAAACGCCGAAGGTTCTCGTCATTATTCCTTCTTCAAGGACCTGACATCCTCCTGAACTCTCTGGGGTAATGAGGAACCGCTTACGCATGCCAACTGCATGTCAGCATAAGACGCGCCTTCATTAGATTTGAGAACCACACCTCCCTTGCCACCAGATACTCCCAGAAAAAAGGTGCATAGCCTATTTGTTCTCAGACAATTGGAATGAACTAGCAAACCTTGTCAACATGCCAAGGAACATATCAAATGTCCTCACTAGGTCTGAACTCTGGAAGCTTTAACTTTTGGGCCTCAAACTCAATCACCTGCCTGGTGATTAACCCCCTGACTACAGATGGCGGAGACCGCGAAAGAAGTTTGTTCCCATCGCCTCCTACGCAGGAGCCTCCATCCTGACTAGTTCCTCCCTACGGAGGGCTCCTGCATGCAGCCTCTTCCCTACCCGATCCTTCCTGGTCCGGCAGCCTCTTCCCTGCGCTGACAGCCTCTTCCCTACGAAGAATAGCCTCACCCTATGCAAATCTCCTGTCTGTCAGCTCCTCTCTGCGCAGAGCAGCTACCACTCGGCGCTTCTTCCCTACCAGAGACCTTCCCTGCCTGTCAGCCCTCCTCTCTGCGCTCTTCCCTACGCAGAGCTTCCTGCATGTCAGCCTCCTCTCTGCGCTCCCTACGAGGCCGTCATCCTCCCGTCGCTGTCGCTCCAAAACATCAGGAACGGAGGTGATGTCCAGGGCGGTTCACCACTCGCCCAACCGGGAGGATGACCGTCTGACCCGTCCCTTGGGTCTCGACCTTACCCATGAGGAAAGTCTCCCGGGGCATACTCCTTAAGAGGGGAAGCACTGTAAGAGGAGAGAAGGTTTCGGTCCTCTTGGCGACCCAAACAGAAGCCCACAGTTGCTTCGCTATGCTCTGACGCTTTCCGATCGGAAGTGCCAGTTCGGGGTCTCGAGCAGGAAAGACCCCCCAGCGAAGAGGTAGTAAAAGTACTCACTGGACCTACCTGCTACAGCACTGGGAAATAAGTAGAAGTTACCTAGTCGAAGTACTAGGACTAATAGTAGGGACTAACGTAACATATTGAATACCCTTTCATCAATCGATGCACGCGTCCCCCATACCACCGAGCGCCCGGCCGAAGCATGACAACCCACCTACCAACGGTTTTCCAACTCCCTGGGAAAGACACTTTCCACTAGAGACGGAGAACGCACAACCACACGACAAATATTTTGGGTAGGGGGGGGGGAGGGGGGGTGGGGGTGTGGTAGGGCGGTGAGTGTGTAATGTGGGTTAGGTGGGTGGGGGTGGGCGGGATTGGATGCGGGGGGGGAAGGCGTTAGTGTGCGGGGGGCTGGGGCGTTTGTGCCCTTGCCGGACGTTGGGGGGGTGGCAGGACGGACCGGGGGGGGGGGGGGGGGGGGGGGGGGGGGGGGGGGGGTGGCGCTGGCGGCAGGGGGCGTAGGCGGCCGTGAATAATGGCGAACGAGTGCGGGAGGGCTGGCTGGCGGAAAAACAAAACCCCCACAATCACTGGCGGCGGACTGAAGAGGGGGGGGGGGGCCGGCGGGGAGGCAGATGGCCGCGAAAGAACACGGGACACTAACGTCGCGGCGTCAGCACCCGGGGGGGGCCGCTGGTAGCTTCAATCCCAGGCCGGAAGCGGAGCCCAACAATCCCCAGAACACACTCGATCGGGAGATGGGCGCCGGAAGATAAATCTCGAGAGCCACTCTAGCGTCGTGCTAAGTCAGTGCGAGGGGGTCGGGGCGGGCGTGGGTGACGAGAAAGGGGGGGAGGGGGATGTCAGATGGGGGGCTCTGTGAGGGCTTGTGCGGCTCGCTAGGGAATCGGTAAGTCCAGGTCGGGGAGGGGGGGGGGGGGGGGCGGGGCTATAGGGGGGGGCGCGGGTGGGGGCGGCGTGCGGCTATCGGGGGATAGTGGGCGGGGGAGGGGAGTGGGGAGCGGGGGGGGGCGGGCGCGTGGCGGAGTGGGGGTGGCGGCGTTGCGTGGATAGCTGTGTGGAGCTGCGGGTGGTGCGAGGGCTGGGCGGAACACTTGGCGAGGCTAGGGGTCGGTGAGCATTGGTCTCTGGGTGGGGGTCGGTAGAGGGAGCGTGCCTCGGACAGGATCTACAGCTGACGGGAGCCATTGAGAGGGAGGGGTGGGGATGAGCGCGCGTAGGGGCGCTTGGGGGGGGGTAGCGTCGGGTCAGGACTGGGAGGCAGGATGGGGGGTGGTTAGCTCGTGCGGCGGGGGTGATGGATCGAGCGCTGGGAGTGGAGTGATGGCAGGCCGCAGCGGCGGGAAGGGGGGGGGGGGGGCCAGGCGGGGGGCCACGGGGGCGGAGCAGACACGCAGCTCCGACTGACGTGACACATATATACAACCGGGGAGCCCAACTAAACAGGTCCTGCGGGCGCGAACCGCGAGAGGACAGTCCAGAGCCCATTCACATCCCGACGAGCCCCCACAAGTGTCACGACCGACGGCCCTGAGGTGCGGTGCCAGACAGGATCGTGGTCGGGAGCCTAGGGAGGGGGGAGTGAAGGGAGTGAGCTGAGACCAGCACCCGACCCGCGGCGCGAAGCTGACGCGCCACAATAACCGAGGACTACGATTACAGGCCCGCCCATTTATGCAAAGGCACCGCGGCTCTCTACAGTGCAGAGGGGGTTGGGCATGGATCCGAACGAGGTACGGGGTGTCAGTGGCGGGGGCGGTCAGCGCGTGGAGCCTTCACGTCGCGGCGATGCGGAATGGGGCAAGCGACTGGCGGGCGGACAGGGGCGCAGCGGAGGCAAGGCAGAGGGTGGCACAATCACAACCAAGCACGTACCCACCGGCCCACACCATGCACGATTATAAATCAAAGCATTAGTCACCATACCCACTTGACACAATCCCAATTACAGTGAGGGGGGATCCAGCAAATATGACATATAGCACAGCGAAATAAAGAAACACTTCCGAGCATCCAGTCCCTTCTACCCAGCTCCTGAGTGTGTGGCGTAGGGCCACACCGGCGCTGGGCCTGCTGGGGTCGAGAGGGTTGCTGAGCTGGGAGACGCCCTGTCGCGGTCTAGGGTGCTCCGAACCGGGGGGGGGGGGGATCGGGAGATCTCGGCAGGGAGTAGCGGCGTCAAAGGCCGCCACCCCACGAGGGCTCGACAAACAGGACAGTGAAAGCGCGCGTCCCCGGAGACTGGGGGGGGGGGGTGGGAACGTGGTCGGACTGTGTTACAGGCTGTCCTGGACGGGGGGGGGTACAGGCCGGGGGCCAGTCAGCGAATGTGGAGTGGATGCGGCGGTGGCTCCGCTACCAGTAGATCCGCGGGTGCCTCGGAACCCGAGGCTGATGGCCTCGTGACGCTGCGGCGAGCCGCGGCAGACGCGGTCCGTGTCGTCAGCCAAGCGTTGGCCGACAACGGCCAGTCACGGTGGCGCACCACCGCAGGGGAGGCGCAGCGGCGCCACCCGGGTGTGGCAGCCGCCTGGGTGGGGGGGGTGGGGGACGTAGCTGGAGAGAGTATGAAATGGAGGGAAGGAAGAAGGAAGAGGAAGGGAAAAGGGTACAGGAACCCCCGTCAGTACATCGACCCATCTGTCAAAGTCTTAACAGCCACTTCGCCAGTGTGCGAGGGGGCGGAGGGGATGGCGCGTGTAGGGCGTCGCGAGGGAGAGGCGGGGGGGGGCGGCAGCCGCATAACCGCGATGCGCGATACAGATGTGGGGACACGAAGGTGGTGATCAGGGGGTCTCGACGGACGATGCGACGGTTACAGAGCCTAGGTGCATTAAAATGACCAGGTTATAAAACAAATATGATCATCTTCATCCATCTCTCACTCATGCCTTAACATTTTGCCGGACCTTCGGGAAGGGATAAACGTGCGGCGAGGGGGGGCGGGCGGCGCGACCATCGCTTAATAACTGCCACACAATTGTCCAAATTATAATTCAATGGCATAATGTCACATTTTATAAACACATTTTCAAACTAACACAAATCTCCAACCACGCATCCGAAACGACAAATGGCAGGCGTACGTCACGGCTCGCGAACATAAAACTCATTCTCCTGGGCACCCACAAACGGAGCGTTGGCCAAGGAAAAGAGTCCGCGAGACGTGTAGACAGGGGCTGACTAGCGAGCACCGAAGCCAATAGTGCCAACCCAGGGGGAATCACCGAGGGGTTTGCTGCAGGCCCTGGGCAGGTCCCTCTACGCGACTACCGCATCAACCAAGACTCAACGATGTGAGCCAGAATAAAGGCGAATCATGTTAGAATGGGCCAGGAGAGTATACGCGGCACAGTTAGGATCATTCAGTGGAATGGAAGGCCAGAGAAAAGGTGGCTCACACAATCTTTCTCTACAATTTTTCGAAAACAAAAGAAAATAGCGCACGGAAGGATAGGCAATAGGACACTCGAACCGGTCTAACATCAACAGGGAACCAAGAACCCCGCAAACACGAAACGTGGATGTTTACCAGCTTCCCCGTGTGGACCCGCGAGAGAGCGGGTGCAAACGGGCGGGGGCGTGCCGTGCAGCCGCTCAGTGGCGCAGTCGTAGTTCATGACGAAGATCAGTGTGGCGGGCAGGGGGCAGGGGGGGTTATGTCGTAGAGATGGGGGGGGGGAAGGCAACGGGGTGGGGGTGAGGAGTGGACGCCTGGCGGGTTCGCACGGGCGGCGGGGTGAGCCGGGGGTACTGTGTATAGGAACGTGAATATGAGCGGCGTGAGGGCTGTACCCTGCGAGGGGTTGGAGGTGACTGGTAATAACCGAGGAAAGAAAGAGACCGGCGCAGGCGCTCGACCAGAGACATGCGCATCCGCTCGAGTGAAGAGCTACCCGAGGCGGCCGAGCAGCAAATGGCGAGCCAACAAGCCATGCGTGCCGTCACAAGGTGAGCATACTTCAACTAAAAGAAATTGAATCACGTGCGAAGGTAAAAAGACAGGCGAAGGCCGATAGACAGCAAGGTTCGAGAAGAAAGGTCCCAGCCACCCGTAACCTACAGGATGACTAGCACGGCAGTGGAATAAAGAGAAGAGAGAGAGAGAAAGCACACCGAAGTTGCTGAACGAACATCAAGGTGCAACCCCCCCCCCGCACCACAAGCCACATTAAGGACGGATACACGACACAGCACCGACAATAAACAAATGAATAATTCCGCCACCCTAGATGGGTCAAACGACGTAGGCCTCGTGACAAACACGTGACCGTGGGGTTTAGTGAGGACGTTCAAGGACATGAAGAGGTCCCCAAAGGAACACGTACTATGGATTGGGCCTCACAGAAGAGCAGCCCCACTGGAGATCTCTCTGAGAATGAAATCTTCTCAAAGGACGGACCGGCCATTTGGAGGATGGTCGTGCAGATAGGCCGACCTGTACCCCTGATGGAGCAAGCAGAGATGTGTAAGTTGGGAACAGGAAATTTCCTATAAGGATGTTGTGTGGGCGAATGTGAGGGACAGAATTGGCTTGGCACCATGAACACCCTTTCCTCCAACTGCAATCGTAAAGGACCTCTGTGGCTAGCATCAGCGAGAGGACAAGGCTAGGTCTCGGAGTACCTGAAGGCCCCGGGCGAGGAGAGGATATTGAGGACTGGAACGGGACCTGTCCGATCGAGAGGGGGATTTGGATGTTCGCAGCCGGCTGACACAGAAGCCAGGCGTGGAGGTGAAGATCCTGGGGATAGGCGGAGGGAGGCCGAACGGGGTTGCCTGAGCATGTCCCACTGGTGTACAACTGGACGAGGGGGTTCGTGAGTGATGGACTTGAGGTCCGTGGAACCAGGACAGAGTGGCCCCCCTGTGGGCTCAGCGAATGCGCCCTGGGGTCTCTCGAGTCCGCGCCTTCCGATCACCTTGTGGAGGAATCGGGAAGGGCGGGAAGGCGTAAGCTATGAGGCCGGACCAGGGAAGGGACAGGGCGTCGATGGCGAAAGCCTGGGGGTCCGGACGGGGGACCTCATACAGTTTCTGGCAGACGATGTATGAAACCGTGTGCAAAGAGGTCGATCATTGGTCTGGAACCAAGTGTCCCACACGGAATGAAAGGGTCAGCCAGCCTGAAAAGGGTCATTCCGTGAGGAGGACAGACTTGGATCGCTGAGAGAGTCTGCCAGGAAGTTGTGAGTCCCTGCAATGTGTCCTCGCGCGAAGGGTGACCCCCTGCTAGTGACACCAGCGGAGGAGGGCCTCGAGTACGTAGGGAGAGGCGCGATGGAGTGATGCCCCCCCCCCCCCCCCCTTTTGTTTGAAGTAACAAGACCGAAGTGTTGTCCTGAAAAGGAGATCAAATACGGTGAGGCGACTATGGACTGGAACTGAGGAGGGCGAGCCTGACCGCCTCCAGATCCAAGAGGTTGAAGTGAAGACGCGCAGTCAGAGGATTCCCACAACCCCCGAGGCGTGACTGCTCTCCAGAATAGTGCCCCCCAGCCCGAGTTGGAGGTGTCTGATGAAAAGTTCCAGGCTGGGCTGGGAGGGCAGAAGGGAACTCCGGGGCCAGAGGAGGATGGGACTGAGCCACTCCTCCTGGTCCAAACGAACCTAGGCCTATGGGAACGGGCTGGTCCAGCTGTCGATTTGGCTGGGACCAACGACGGGCGGAACTCCCTCTGAACCGCTGTCGCTATGGAACTCGCCCTAGGGGAATGAAGGGAGGACAGGGACTCCATCATCCCCAGGAAGGGAGGAAAGTGCCCTTGCCGAAGTGAGGGGAGAGAGGCGAAGGTGAAATGAGATCCACTAGGCAGCGTACGCTACTCCGGGTCGGGAGAGCTACCAGGAGGTGTGGTGGTCGAAGCTCATCCCCAGGAAGGTGAATTGCTGACTGAGGCGAGAGCTCGCACTGTTGTAGGGTTGGTCAGAAGAAACCCCCAGAGGGATCAAAGCTGACGTAGCTTAGGAGGTGTAGGGATTGGCACAGGGCCTGAGAGGGGGCCAGGACGAGGCCTGTCGACGAGGAAGACAAGATGGCGCAATGTCTCCGTCTGCACGGAGGCCAACTCCTTGACTACCTTCGAGAAGAGGAACGATCCAGGGGAGAACCGAAATGGGTGCGGGCAGAATTGAAACACCCGGCCCCGCCAACGTGAACGAAGGACTCGTCTGTGGGACGGGTGGATGAGATCTGGAAGTAAGCATCTTTCAGATCTCTATCGCGGTGGCCCAGTTCCAGATGGTGATGGAGTACCCTGACGGTCCGGGTCTCCCTCTTGTATCTGTGTTGTCCCTGAGGACATCTAGTTGAGAGGGGAAAGATCGAGATTGCCTCCCTCCTCACGAGGCCCTTTGGGACAACACCTAGGCCAGAGACCAACCCGGGGTTGGGGTGTGAGGACCCTCGGTGATGGCGCCGCTACCGAGACAGCTCCTCGCGTTCCAGGCGAAGGGCCACCGCCATGGCGGGAGGTGGACTCGCCGGTGTAAGGAGGAGGGGAGACCTGAAGGGGAGGGAGAGAACAGTAATCTGCCGACTCTAGGCCACTTTCGCCCACAACCAGTATTTTCGGGCGAAAGTGACTAGAATCAGCATATTACTGTTCTCTGACAAGTATACTTCAATGACAAAACATAACGATTATCATACAAACAAACCTACTGTGGTAGGGTTTATCCTTTTTTTCAATACTAATTTACAAAACTTTTCAGATTTCAGTATTTTGTTTAATCCCTATGTTTTTCCTAGGTCCTTTTCAATAACCATCATTTTCGCGCAAACATACCCTTCAAAAGAGTCACTGGTCTTTCATGTGAAATAACACTACAGTCATTTTAACTGGTTCTCTAAATTCTTATTAACACGTGAGTTATATTTTGGCATAAACTCCACACACTTATCCGAGCATGTCTAGCCGCTGAAAGCTAGTTTCGACAAAGTGTTATTTCTCTTTTAAACCTAAGTCTTTTTCTGCTGAACAGACCATCTAAATAAATAGCGTCTGCGTTCCCTCAAACAATATAAAAAAGGCGTTCTAGACATTCACTCATTTATTGCTGGGATCAACTAAATATATTTTCATCATCTGTCCATAAAAACCCTTCTATCATGAGATAATTCTTGTTCCATTAAAGTGTTGGACAGAAAAACACAATATGGATAAATTATAACGTAAACTGTTTTGTAATCAGTCCTAGACAAATATTGTTTTTTCCACAACCAGTCCTGCCCACAAATCATTGAACAATGAGGGATTTTACATAAATGTTTACTGCTCCAATAGTTTTATAACAGAATTTAATCTAATCCAGTTATTATATTTATCATACTCTTCCGTCACAACTTGTTCAGTATAATAAAACCCTATGAGGCCTAAATGTGTAAGATTAATTCAGAATTAGTTCTGTAAGATTAGTTTTCTATTTAAGTCACATTGATTATGTTGCATGTTGTATATGATCTTCTAATAACCTCGCCATTGTGAAGAACGACGACAACAACGATAAAGACGTATAACGTCTAAGTATTGCCAGCTAATATTAAATCCTTTTATAAGTCGACCTAACCCCACAACCCCATCCCTCTCCACATCTTTAAAGCAGAAATTTCAAATATCATGAGCACTTGTCACCTAATTTTCTGCTTGAAAGAACTGTAATTTTGTAGAAGCTTTTTTTACAACTGATTCTTTACTGTGGAGGATGTACTGTTTTTTCCCCATACGGGCGTTATTTCAATTTCTTCCGACTATTGTCGTCCGGCAAAAGACTTACATGTAAAGGGCCAGAGTTGAATGCTTTTCTGAAAACTTTATTTGGACGGCTAAAATATAGTAAATGGCTTATGAATTCAAATTTTATGTCCCATTCTAAAAATGGTTCTAATGTGCCATTAGAGGTCAGGTTTTCGAACTATATATATTCATACTGGCCAACATTAATTGCTCAAGATTGCGCAGTTGTTCTAGTTTAAAGGAAACTTTTTGGTGTCGCCAACCTCTTTGCGTTATAAACACCATCTTTAGTGTACTCAAAACCATAAAAAGCGCCTATCTCACCGTTCTGATCAAAGTCCGCAACATCTGCAAGGTCTTTTAAGTCTAAATTATAACACCTCACAGGCGCTAATGTAACTCCTGGGTTCTTCTGGCCCGCGCGACATGTTTAGAACAGCTAAATATTTTACTTCACAAACAATGTGCAGGTTATCAATTTTACAACTTTCCCCGCATTGTCTTTAATTTTATATTAAATGACCGACCCTCCCACAGACTAAATCCTTTAAAAACTGAAATTAGGGAATTGTATAATTTTCATAATCGCAATATCAGCTTTCCCTGATGGAAGAGCTCTTAACACATTGAGGGCCTTCCAGAGGTCATATGTGGAAGGGGTTTTCATCAGAGCTTAGCTCATCCAAATGAACATAGAGTAATGAATGTAATGCAATATCGAGCGTACTTATCCCCTCATATTAGTTTTCATCTGGCGCAGGCACTAAAACTATAAGGGAAATTGCCAGTTGTAAAGCCTAACATTTTTAGTAGAGCTCTTTATCAAAAAGTAAGATACTTCGTCAGGCATGAATGTTAACATTGTTTATAGATTTTGGCATTGTTAAGTTTGAGGTAATGTACAAAGTTTACCATGCTTCTTTTAGTGAGCAAAACCCGTAATAACCATCAGGTATTATTACCTGGCGAATTTTGGTCCCTGCTTTGGTAACTTTTAGAATCTTGTTATTACTCCTGCTTTGGCTTATAATATTAAAACCAAACGACTTGTAGCATATTCATGGAGTGCGACCGTTCTAGTTTCCGCACTTGTTATCAATAGCATGTTCAGAAAAACGAAGGACGGACTTGAAGATATTGTTACAAACATTTTTAAACCACACATTAAAAATGAGTGCATTCCAATATACTGATGCAAAATATTCTGTGGGCCGCACTACAATCCTAAAAAATATAGCAACTGATACACAAGACATTGCTGAGACCCAGACAGCCTCGTATTCATAAAAAGGAGATACTCCATTGAGAGCTATCTTAACCCCCTTTTTTTTTTTTTTTGGGGGGGGGTTTGGGGGGGGGGTTTTTTTTTTTTAATTTGCAAAAGAGCACATCCATAAAGCTGTTTAGTCATCCGATGCAGTTTTATCAGAACCATTAAACTTGCTGTGTTTTGCGCATCAACTGGGTGTGAGTGTCGTATGCTGATCATTTAAAATCACCATGATCCATTTGGTGAGGTCAGTGTACAGATTTCATTTTTATTACACCTTCAGACGTATTTTGACTGAACTGCAAGCGCCATTACCGAATGACAAATCTTTTAATCCATTCAGCAACAGAATAGACATGAAGGCTTTTGAAAGGATTTGTAACGAATTCAATATTAACATCAAGACAGACTTTAGACAAAAGTTGGATCTTAATCATGGCCAAGGCGTCATTTATTTTCGGGCACGCACAGAAAGTATAACTATGACTGGCGTCCCCTTTCAAAATTTTTCGGCCCTGGTCCATAGAGCAAGAGCATAAAACAGCATGGACAACATTTATCTTAGACACTTCTAAGGGCCTAACTAGAGGGGGAATAGAACGATAAACGACTCTATTCGTACTTACGTTTGGTGTTTGCTAGGTTCGCAAGCACAAACGAGATCGAGCATAACTGATCCTTCTACTGGCTTTGATGCACAAAAACAGTACTTGGCAAATTTAGAGGACGCCATTAATTCTACAGTTGATTTACCTTCAAGTATAAAAAGGTACCAAAATGTTTTACAATACGCAAGATCAAAAGTAGACTTTGCTGTTGGCACTGGTTTATACATGCTGCCTTCTGACCTCAGACTCCAGATAGGAACAATAATAAACTACAACAATGAAATTCTTATAGCAGGCAATGAACAGAAGGTTGGGAAAAACGACATAAATTCTGAGCCAGTAATATTACAAACAATAAAAGAACACCCAAGATTAAGTCATCCAATCCCCGAAGTCCAAACCCCCAAAGTCATTGAAGACTCAGCAAAGCTCGCGGACTCTGTTCGCGATGACCATGAATATGAAAAGACAGCGCTTGTTCTTGGATTAACTGGCATAGGATTACTTGGTCTTTATCTTACTAAATAGTAACCCAACTATTACGAGAACTAATGTCCATAAGTGCTCGGCCATAAAGCCAACTACTTTGCTTGCAGTAGACAAAGCCAGCTAACAATACCCCCCAATATTCCTGGTAAAGAGTCTATAGCTTTACTGGCTAATTTTTTTAATAAACCCGCAAGATGATCAAGCTGTTTTTTTACCCATGATTTATCAGGTGGAGGCGATGGCGGTGGAGGTACTGAACTTTGGCCACCGCCGCCTGTAATAGCCATTACCAGTGTACTTATTGCAAATCCTAAGGCTGTTTATAACGCTTACTAATGTGACTCCTTGCTCTCTAAACAGCGTTTTTATTCGTTCTGCAGCGTTGTGTCTTCATATAAAATTTTTCGGATAGTTTCTCTTATTCTATTCACTTGAGTTCGTAATTGGTCTCGGTTAGTAGTTAGCACTTCTAGTCTTGCTGATCTTTCTTGTTCAAGATCTTTTAGTCTTTGGGTTATTCTTTCTTTAATATCATGCCCTAAGTCGGCGTCATCAGCCTCAACGAGTTTTTCTTTTTCTCTTCTTATATGCCCATCTAGTTCACCTAGTTTGCTAAATTGTTTGTTAATTCGCCTCTGATGGTTCTTAAAGCATGATCAAGGGCCGCTATTTCTCGCATGGGTAGCGGTGAGTCGTGTATAGTCTTTAACGCTGTTTCTTCTGAAAAACTGGTTTCTGCTTCTATTGCATTTATTATTTCATCTGCCGATTGATTTAATTCTTTAAGTTCCATGTTTTGTATTTGGTTAGCTGTTGGGAGTTCCTGCAGCGTGTTTTGAAGTTTAGCAACTGCATCCCTATCTAATTTCGGTCTAACAAGGCCAAGGCGATTTTGATCTTTCACACTGAGTCTTTGTATAATTGTACTCTTGGCTAAAAACTTTGATGGGTCGGGTTTAGTTGTAAGCCGAACAAGTTGCCCTTGATCGTTTTTTACAGACAAATGACCATCTTCTAATTCAAAATCATTTGGGTCTATAAATTCGGGAGGTTCTTGGCCTAAACTTTTGTAAAATGCTTCGACCGTACTTGCTGTTAATTCACGCTGCAATGAGAGCGTTGAGCGATGCTGTGTCAAAGGGATCATTTCACTCATATCGTCTCCACGATCAAAAACATCATAATCTTCTTCAGCTTCAATTCCTGCCATGTTTTTAAATAATTAACTTTTTATTTTGCTTCATAAAAATGGCGCAGCAAACATATGGCTCGATTCTTGACCCGCATAGAAAACAGAAAGAGCCCCATGGCGTGAAGGGAAATAAACGGAATATTATTGTTCCAAATAATCCATCTACTATTGATGCAGATCAAATTCTTACTGTCAAATTTCCAGACTTAGGAGCGGATGAATTGATTGTGCCAGGCTCTGCGCGTCTTACTTTCAAAATAGAACTCGTTTCAACAACAGACCCAAACAGGACAGTTGTCCAGAATCTGGGACGGGCAATCGTTAAGAAAATTTCTATAAAAATTGAGGGGCAAGAAATATTTTCTTTACACAATGCAGACATATTTTTAACCTATTCTGATCTATGGCTAACCGGGAATGAAAGGGCTGATCTTGCGTTTCAAGGAATCGAAAATGAAGAAGCACTAAAACATAGAATAGGCGCTGGAGATACTAAAGACGGCAAAAAGTATGTAGCCGTAAATTTTGCGTATGGAAATCGCTTTTCCATTCCCTTAGATTTTGAGTTGTTAAAAGCGCATGCGCCGT
Source organism: Conus ventricosus (assembly GCA_018398815.1). Lineage (NCBI taxonomy): Eukaryota > Metazoa > Mollusca > Gastropoda > Neogastropoda > Conidae > Conus > Conus ventricosus. The sequence goes on from JAFLJL010002130.1 coordinate 28,049, forward strand.
ACTTTCAAGGAGCATTAAAAGACAGATTGTCATATGAACTAACTTTTAATGAATACAAACGTGTTATCAGATCATCAGACACCGAAGCAAAGTACAGCATTTCTGACATCTCGTTAGAGTTTGATGTTGTTAGCAACCCTTTCTTAGCAGAGCTGATTGAGCAACAATATCAGAGAATAATATGTCTTTGTTTGATTCGATGTTTGATTTTTTTTTTTTTATTAAGCTGCCTTATAAGGGTGACAACTCAAACCAAAAACCAACAGCGGATTCACTTGAAAGACTTGAACTGTACTGACTAAACCCATAATAACTGATCATCACTGATTTTCCACAGTGCTATTAAAAGTTCTTAAGGGCGAAGCGTATGACACAAGACGGTCGGTGAATGCATCACGAGATCGATGTGTGCTCGTTAAGAAACGCCTTAAGGGCGATGAAAGCACATGCACGTTAATTTATACGTTTATCTGTCAACTTCTTAAAAAAAAAATCTGAATATTTTTTTTTAAAACCATCGAACCGTGTAATCGAATCTGGAAGGTTATATTTTTGCGTCAAAACAAGAAAAAATCATGTTGCATCAGAGCATCATGATATTACTGGAAATGACATGGTTTCCCCCGTCCGCGATCGTTCGAGCTATAAAACGGACTAAAGTTAAAGCAAAAAGTAATGTTAACTTTAGTCAGTCTTACAGAACGAAGGACTCACCAGGAAACACACGAGGAGTGGGGA